>CALNHX010005057.1:0-114730 GCA_940337035.1 Agriotes lineatus
TGTGAAGATATTTATCATTTTTATGATCCCAGGTCTAATTTGTGGCAATTGCCCGTCTCTGAATTTAAAATCCCGCCTGCAAAGAAGCATTTCGAATCATGTGCCGGTCTTCGGCTGTTTAAGTGGCATTCTGTTTTACAGCGCTGGAAGGAATCGATTGCAGTGAGTGCAAGCGAGGCAGACGAACACGTGTCTTTTATCGATCCATTTTTAGACGTGAATTTTGTAGCAACACTTACTTTTAAGCCAAGTATTATTTCGCTATAGAAAGAGTAGTTGTATGTGTAAGAATTAGAGAGAAAGAACGTTTTCACCCAACCTTCTCTGACGTATATGAGACGTTGTTAACATGTGTGCAAGCTTTGGACTTCTTGTAGAGGTTTTTCTCTCAACAGAGCAACCAGTGATTTTTGTTGTGTGTTTCTACCGCTCCCTTCGGCCTATGCCGGGGGGGGCCACGGGTTGTTTTCCTCTGGTTGCGTACCGCCTGAATAAATGTGCCGCTATTTGAAGTCCCGCCGGTTAGAGATTGCAGTAATTGGTGTTTTGAAGTGTTAGTTGTTGACGGTCGGTCTTGGGGTTTTGTTAAATGTCGTTTATGGATGTCGTCGTAAGCCGAGAAGTCCAGTATACATAAGAATTTTATACGACCCACGGCCGGTATACGCGTTTATTGCCTCGCTAGTACACTGTCTTGCCCTGACGGGCTCGACCGTGATGTACTAGCTCAGCCATAAATGCTTAGCTACGGCCCTATTGTCGTAAATATTGTAGTGATAGCTCCACTTTTGACTAGCTATTACTTATGCAATGGCTCAATGCTTAATATGCCTATTTTATTTAGTATTTGCCCTATTATTTCTGTTCAAATCAATTTTACTTTTAACTAAATATTAATATTGAGACACTCAGGGTCGGGTTCGCCAATCTAGTTATCTATTAATTGAAATTCAACTCTTAATTGTGCTTTTATGAATGCTAATGACATTAATTGTCAGTTTGACTTTCAAATTCAATTGAACCAGGAATTGACAACTATCCTTTACAATGATACTTCAATTAATCAATTCACCAAAGTAAGTACTGTATTCTGTTTATTCAACCTGCTTTTATATTAATTAACTAAAACAAACCTGGCCACTTCTCAAGTTGTCACTGCAATTATCCAAATATGACAGTTCCCAATGTCCACAGCTCCAAATGCTCACAGTCAGCAACTACGACAGCTTACTCCTCCAGTAGCCAAAACCACATCGCTCTGTCACCCCTCAAACCACATCTAACCTGTCGAAACTCCAACTGTCCGTAGAATCTCATCCTGCTCCTTTTATTAATATTACTGCCACGCCAATAGACTTCTGGTAAGTTTCAGTATTGTAGATGATTCCAAACTAATCCTCTTTATTCTTCAGCTAGTACTTTGGCCAGCACTACCCACAGAAACTGTCCAAATCAAGTAAATACTCCATCAACTTCCTTCTAAACGATCGGTCCGTCTTCAAACAACAACCAATGTCACCAATGAATGTTAATTATATCTTACACGAACCATTAAATCCAAATCCATCCAATTATTCTTGTTTTTTGTATTTTATTAACTGTATTGCACAATCTCCTCACTGATTGTAATGTCTTATTATTTCAATGTTATATTTTCATATTTTACCAAATAATTATACAAAGTAAGCCATAATTTATCTCTGATGGTTACTATTATTACTGCCCTCTTAAAATATAAAATGTCCTAACTATTACATGTTACAATCCCTTATTATTAAAGCAAGCATAATTGTCAATATAACCTTGGTTTACACTTTTTATCATGGTTGACCTCAACCATCAAAATTAAATATTCAATTTCTATTTTATTGTCACATCTACATTAATAATTGCCTCAATTTTTATATTTCTCAATTATTTTAAAATTAATACCCATCTTATTTAAAACCCCTCAACATTTGGTTGTATTGATCTTCCAAATTTATCATTATTTTTATTTTTATTTAACCACTATTACGAATAGAGTAGTTGTATCATAGCAATATATAATATTGAAGCGAGATGTTTAGTAGTGTAGAGAATGCTTGGCTCTGAAATTGAAAGCTTCGCCGTTTATTTTATATTCAAATAGAGTACGAAGTAAAAGTGTATGTGCATTGATTCGGAGTTAATTTTTGTAGTAAACGGAGATTTTAAGTTCTCGTATTTGGTTTTGTAAATTAAAAATAGTTTATTAGAGTCTTTTTTTATAGCAATATATTAAAAAAGGGTTATTATAATTTAATGTTCAGACCTTAATCCTCTATACTCTATCAAGAAACATTCTTCCGCAATATGATTGATAATTTCACTATCTTCTCAACAATCGTAGGAGGGCAAAGTGACCGTCTGTGAAGTGTACCCGACAGGTACCATGAGAGGCTCTGATCCTACTTAGTGTATTTTATTTTGACGGTGCTGTTTGATTCCAGGTAGTCGTTCACGATTCTCTCCATTGTTCTTTGGATTAACATTTCCTTTAAAAAGTCGTACCGCCAAAACTAGGGGGCGGGCGCCTGAAGCTGAATATATGTAAAGCTATTTCAGGTGTGCATATATAGGTAGTGAAGAGATGTCCAACATTTTCTTAAAATCTTTCAGGAGAGCTTCTTCTCACTAATTTACTAATTATCAGCATGGTGCTACTAATTTTGGCTTAGCGTAGCAGCTGAGGTCCTTGTATAGAATCTTAGTAGTAGTAGTAGTAGTAGTAGTATAGTTCTAGTTCTAAGTGTGCTTTTATATAGTTTAAATAGAAGCAGGCGCTTCACATTAGAGATAGGTCTCTAATTAGTATTTAGCAATTCTGTTAAGGCCTCTGTTAATACGTTGCTTACATCGGCTATACTTTTCTATTGACTGAAAGAGATGATCATCAGCATTCGCAATCGTTCTTGATCTGTCAGAAACGTAAAAATTAAAAATGATGGGTCCAAGGCTGACTTTTTGTACCCTACTTTTGTCGTCGTACATTATTTTTTGGAAGGATCTGTTACTCAACATGTTATTCATTAAGGTGGAAATTCGATTGCACGGTATTTTGTTGACTAAACATATCGTGTGGGCGGTTAAACCAATGTAGACTAGTGGTTTTAAGATAAGACAGAGTTGGAAGGTAATGGCGAAGAAGTATTGATAGAACTAGAAAATGCCTTACAACACATCAAATGGGGAATTGTGGAATTAAGTGAAGTTAGACGGAAAGGTAAAAACTTGATCAAATTAAAATCGGGCCATATCTTTTATTATAATGGACCTGAAGACGTAAGCATATATGGAGTTGGCTTTATGATAAATAAGAGAATAGTCAACAATATTGTGAAAATCGTCAGCATCTCTACCCGAGTAATACATATGATAGTAAGAATTTCAAAACGATACAGCATAAAAATAATTCAAGGTTACGCGCCATCATCAGCATATAAAGACGAAGAAGTAGAAGAATGGTATGAGAGTATAGATGAAGCAATTCAAAATGATCCCACAAATTACTTAATATTAATTGGAGATTTTATTGCTAAGTTAGGCGTAGCATAAATTGACGAAAAATGTATTGGCCAGTACGGAATTGGCGTCAGGAACACTAGAAGGCAGATGCTAGTGAATTACATGGAAAAACAACATCTGTTTTTGCATGAACACTCTCTTCGACAAAAAGGCCAGCAGAAGAGGCACTTGGCAAAGCGCCAACGGAAACTTATGGTGAAGAGACAAATTTTCTCTAGAATTTTAAGCTGAATTCAAAAATGTAATAATATACCCGGCGTTCTATTTAAAATAGGAGTTAATAAAGAAAATAGAAGAAAAAAACAAAAGAAACCTATTTTAGAAGTATTGAACTGGAAAATCACCTATCTCACTTCAATACACATTAAAAATGTAATAAAAATGTGAAGTTTGAAAAAAATCGTTAGAGCCGTTTTTGAAAAAATCGAAAAAACTGAAAAATTACAAGAATAAACATCTACTTCCGGTTATGCGATTTTCTTCAAAAGCTTGCTGTCTCAGCTACATAGTACACAAAACTTATATATGAAGTTTCAACGCCATACCTCTTTTCGTTTTTGAGATATTCTGTTCACGGACAGACAGACAGACAGACAGGCACACAGACAGGCCAATGAAAAAATATGTTTTTTAGGTTCAGGGGATTCGAAA
Organism: Agriotes lineatus; assembly: GCA_940337035.1. Taxonomy (NCBI): domain Eukaryota; kingdom Metazoa; phylum Arthropoda; class Insecta; order Coleoptera; family Elateridae; genus Agriotes; species Agriotes lineatus. The sequence continues at coordinate 4,198 of CALNHX010005057.1, forward strand.
ACGTGAAGATCTGTTAAAAACTCAATTTCGAATTTTTGGGGTAAATCCAATACTTTGTTACGGTATGAAAAGGACTTTACGACACCCACCCAAGGTGAGCATCGCACCACGGAATCAGTCCTGAAAACATGACACACTTGCCCTGAGATCGGTTCGAAATAGGCTAATAGGCCACGGCTGGAACGCTCAGGGAGTCGGGCGTGAGTCACACGATACGTTCTGGGCAAGCGCGCTGTGGCATAATATATACAGGGTATGTCGAAATTATGAGGGCGCCACCAAGCCTGTCGTAACCCGGCTAACCGGGCCTGGACGGTTAGACGGGAGCGAAGCATGCAAAAATACTCCGCCAATAAGATTATTCCAGAGTTGCAAGGTCAAACAACAACTTCGGGATTGCCTTAAGCAAGGATTGTGATTAGGTGTCCATCCGACCACGACTACGCAGCTGTCCCACTCACCTGCACGCTCACAGCTTCCTCGTTCCGTCGTACAATAATTCGTACAATAAAGGGGCGTCTATCTGTAACAGAACATGCACAAACCGAAACAAACAATAGTTCCCTTAACTAACCAATCATATATTTCACTTCGAGTTACAATGGGGTAGCAGAATGCGTCGCCCTGTATCTAACCTTACTCTATAATTAAGGGCACCAGCTGGCACGCGCGCTCTAAGCTTAACGACAGATGTTGAACATTAGTGAACAGCAATAATAGGTACAAAGATACACATTGCCTTATGCAAGGGCAGCGACGATTTACATTAGCCTTCACGGCCTGAACTGTCTGCAGTCTGAATGAATACACTAGCGTAGTAATGAATAGTAATGAGTAACACTCGCGTTCACAGCGGTAATCAGGTTAAAGGCACATACCTTAATGCGTGGGCGGCGAGGGAGCCTGGTACAGCTGAGTTGCTACGAGCTGCAATCGTAGGTGGTAGGTACCTTCGGTGTTACAACGGCGAAAGGGGGTGAATGCATAACCGCCTCAATGGCGACGGGAGACGCGTCAAGACGCGTACAACAGGACGACGAAAATGATGGGGGCCTCACTCGTTCTGCTGAACCAAATCCTCGTAGGTCGAGATGAAGGGGGCACGACCCCTCACTAATAGTAGCAGGAACTGGGCTCCAAAACACCCACGTTACGCCGAAGATCACTCGACAAAAATCGAATCACCACCACCACACACACAAGCGCTCTCTGCCACGGGCTCTGGAAGACTACCACTTATGGCGAAACCGTATATCACATACGTGCTGAAGCAGCACTTGACGGGAAAAAGGCTGACGCCCCCGCCAAGGGCGGAAGCGCCGCACGAAAGCACACACTCTGCGACCTCTTACTTGTTTGACGGCTCTCGGCTGAATGCCCGAGGGAAGCGTTGGCAAAAGGTCACCTTCGCCGCGTCCCCCACGTGACTAAACCACAGCGAATCGCAAGGCGATGAAATGAAACCAACCAATGCGGGCCACGCTGGTATCACGCCGCCACCGCGTGCTAAATGAAACAAACCAATGCGGGCCACGCTGGTATCACGCCGCCACAGCGTGCTATTCAGAATTCAGAAAAACGCCATCAGAGGAGAGCTCCAACCGACGACAAATACTGCTTTTTAGGCTAACTATGTGCGAAATCGTGATTCTGGAATTAGGCGATGGAGCCAAATAAAGAGCTAAAAGGGCTTAGCATACGGGCGCGCTGCTCTAAGCTTAGGCGGCTATTCAAAATACCAAAATGACCTAACTAACGGCGTGAAATGCAATTAAGCATCTGAAATAGCAAAATGACTTAACACTCCCCTTACTTGAAAGAGAGTTCCCCGAAGTCTCTTATAAAACAACGAGGCATTTTGCGACAACGTAACGAGAACTCAAACGAAAACGCAACAACGAAAAACGAACAAAAAAAAACATTCGATACGATAGAGTGCACCCCCAAAGGGATTACGCACACTGGCCACCAGATAGGGTGCAAAGGTGGGAAGAGAGAAGAGGAAGAAGAAAGACTGGATACGCCAGTAGAAAATACGTAAATTTTGTCGAAATCGGGTACAAACAAGTCTTACACCTGTGGACACTTCCGACCAACCGTTCCAAAAGAACACAGGGAGGGGGGGGTATAGAAATGGAAGTCCAAAGTCCCACCCAAGGGTTACCTGAAGAGGGCACGCTGCGCGTCACGAGATCGGCGCATTGTGTGGATCCCACAAGTGGTATGAGTACCCAAGAGAAGAGGATGAACCACCAAAAAAAAAAAAGGAAATGGTTGTGACAGAAACTGTCAAAAATAGTCATAATCAGTGATAGGAAAAACTCAGTCCACCGAAATCCTCAATCAATGCCGATGCCGGAGCCAAGTCGACTATTAAACCGCAAAGCGCGAGCTCGAAAGTGACTCCAACACCGAACACCAAAAGAAAATCCGGAAGAACCAAGTCTCCAAGGGTGTAGGCGTTCGATGACGCATGCCCAATAAATCCTTTTCAGAACTCCATGCGGCCCAAAGGGACTACCTTACTACGACAGGGTCCGCACGAAACAAAATGACCAGAAACACGCTCTCTTTATGTAATCCCACACAGGTGGTTGAAAATGGCGACGGCCAACGGTACGGTAAAAGAGCGCTAGGCCACGAAAACAACAGGGCACCACTACAAAAAAAGTCAAAAATCTTTAAATACTTAAACACTTTACACTTAAGAAACCTCATGCGGACAGCAGGCCATTACCGCCACACAAAGCTCAGAAGCTTCAACGAAACTGTTCACAAAGAACACGATACTTGACAACACGAAGTCATCAGACAAAAAGGGTACGGTAAAAGACAACAAAACGTCAACAAGTACGAAACATTCCGACCAGCGGTAAAGACTCGTTAAATGCTAACGGAAAGTGTACAAAACACTACTATGACTGTTAGGGGTGTCCACGAAGAAGTCGGTAAACAAAGTTGGGCGGTACATGATAATAATGAGTATGAGATAAAGGCCAACGAAAATAACTACACCAAACCAACTAAGAAGATGGCCTGAGGGACGTAATAACCGCACGAGCGAATCTCCCCAAGCACACCAACAACACACCAAAACTTATCAACAAACCAAGACACGGTAATGAAGGTGAAAATGAATTCCAACCTGCTCACCAAAAATCAACGCGGCACAACACCAAACGATAAAAAAAAATTGTCGAAATCGGTAATTATCAACGTCAAAATCGATAAACCTCGATAACGTGAACGTCAAAATCGATAAACGTCAGTTCGGTACAAGAAAAGTGTCAACTTAGCCCAAGGCTAAACAATGTAAACGACAGGGAATCGAAACTCCCAACTAAGCCTTCGAAAAGACTTAAAAAAACAAGGTCGGTACCTGCACTCAACAACATCTGGTACTAAATCCGACTAATACGGGATAAAAATCTGCACTGAATGCAACGAAACATCTCGGTAGTATGAACTGGCTAAGAAACACAAGAAACGACGGTAAAAATGACGAAAAAGATACTCAAAATATAAAAAGACATGGAAAAACACAAAAAGAAAACTCAAAAAGGCGATAAACAACAAGAAAACACAAAACTACAAATAGAAAATAAGAAAAGACAAGAAAAAACATATAGAAAACAAGAAAAGAAACGTAAAGACGAATGACAACTAAGAAAAAACATATACACGGTCAAGAAAACTAATGAAAATAAACTAAGAACAGGAAAAGACAAGAAAAGACATATAGAAAACAGAAGAAAACAAGAAAAGACAAATAGAAAACAAGAAAAAAAGCTCGGTAAAATATTCTACTAAGAAAAAAAACGGTTTACCAGTCCATACCACTTCGAAATGACGTAAAAAAAACATTTGTGACAACGATATAAATGACACAACAAGGCTACAATGCCTAAAATGCCCCAGAGGCGGGCGCCAAAATTAAGACACACAGCGCAAAAAAAAGAAAACCCCAAAATGAGGTCGAGCGTTGTCGTGCACCAATAGGCTCCAAACGTTGGAATAGCCAAAATCAAGGCACAACGGATGGCTTGACGACAGAACCAAACAGACACAACCCCACGTTAGGGAACCAAAATTAAGACGTACGACGGGTGGGCTTAACGAGACTACTACCGTCCAACAACAACAACAAACAACAAGCCCCACGCGATTGGGCCGCCAAAATTAGCCTGTTACGGTATGAAAAGGACTTTACGACACCCACCCAAGGTGAGCATCGCACCACGGAATCAGTCCTGAAAACATGACACACTTGCCCTGAGATCGGTTCGAAATAGGCTAATAGGCCACGGCTGGAACGCTCAGGGAGTCGGGCGTGAGTCACACGATACGTTCTGGGCAAGCGCGCTGTGGCATAATATATACAGGGTATGTCGAAATTATGAGGGCGCCACCAAGCCTGTCGTAACCCGGCTAACCGGGCCTGGACGGTTAGACGGGAGCGAAGCATGCAAAAATACTCCGCCAATAAGATTATTCCAGAGTTGCAAGGTCAAACAACAACTTCGGGATTGCCTTAAGCAAGGATTGTGATTAGGTGTCCATCCGACCACGACTACGCAGCTGTCCCACTCACCTGCACGCTCACAGCTTCCTCGTTCCGTCGTACAATAATTCGTACAATAAAGGGGCGTCTATCTGTAACAGAACATGCACAAACCGAAACAAACAATAGTTCCCTTAACTAACCAATCATATATTTCACTTCGAGTTACAATGGGGTAGCAGAATGCGTCGCCCTGTATCTAACCTTACTCTATAATTAAGGGCACCAGCTGGCACGCGCGCTCTAAGCTTAACGACAGATGTTGAACATTAGTGAACAGCAATAATAGGTACAAAGATACACATTGCCTTATGCAAGGGCAGCGACGATTTACATTAGCCTTCACGGCCTGAACTGTCTGCAGTCTGAATGAATACACTAGCGTAGTAATGAATAGTAATGAGTAACACTCGCGTTCACAGCGGTAATCAGGTTAAAGGCACATACCTTAATGCGTGGGCGGCGAGGGAGCCTGGTACAGCTGAGTTGCGACGAGCTGCAATCGTAGGTGGTAGGTACCTTCGGTGTTACAACGGCGAAAGGGGGTGAATGCATAACCGCCTCAATGGCGACGGGAGACGCGTCAAGACGCGTACAACGGGACGACGAAAATGATGGGGGCCTCACTCGTTCTGCTGAACCAAATCCTCGTAGGTCGAGATGAAGGGGGCACGACCCCTCACTAATAGTAGCAGGAACTGGGCTCCAAAACACCCACGTTACGCCGAAGATCACTCGACAAAAATCGAATCACCACCACCACACACACAAGCGCTCTCTGCCACGGGCTCTGGAAGACTACCACTTATGGCGAAACCGTATATCACATACGTGCTGAAGCAGCACTTGACGGGAAAAAGGCTGACGCCCCCGCCAAGGGCGGAAGCGCCGCACGAAAGCACACACTCTGCGACATCTTACTTGTTTGACGGCTCTCGGCTGAATGCCCGAGGGAAGCGTTGGCAAAAGGTCACCTTCGCCGCGTCCCCCACGTGACTAAACCACAGCGAATCGCAAGGCGATGAAATGAAACCAACCAATGCGGGCCACGCTGGTATCACGCCGCCACCGCGTGCTAAATGAAACAAACCAATGCGGGCCACGCTGGTATCACGCCGCCACAGCGTGCTATTCAGAATTCAGAAAAACGCCATCAGAGGAGAGCTCCAACCGACGACAAATACTGCTTTTTAGGCTAACTATGTGCGAAATCGTGATTCTGGAATTAGGCGATGGAGCCAAATAAAGAGCTAAAAGGATTTAGCATACGGGCGCGCTGCTCTAAGCTTAGGCGGCTATTCAAAATACCAAAATGACCTAACTAACGGCGTGAAATGCAATTAAGCATCTGAAATAGCAAAATGACTTAACAACTTTCTTTATTGTAAAAGGAAGTAACAATGTGGCACAACACTCACTAGAACTCTACAAAAATGATTCAATAAATGTTTAGATCAAGGTAGGATAGCAATAGAATGGAAGAAAGTATCGGTAGTGCTATTATTTAAGAAAGAAAACAAAGCACAAAGAGCGTATTATCGACCCGTATCTATACTGTCCCATGTACATAAGTTACTCTTCAAATTAATAACTAATCGCATACGGAACAAACTTGACGAATTCCAACCACCTGAGCAAGCCGGATTCCGGAAAGGATACTGAACGCTTGACCAAATACAAACAGTGATGGAAGTGATACAAAAGACCCTGGAATATAACGAGCCATTAATTTTAGCATTTGTAGACTACGAAAAAGCGTTCGATAGTATCGAACACTGGGCTTTGTTAAGAAATCGAATCGACTCAAGATATATCGAAATTATTAAAGACTTATACAACTCCTGCACGATGAACATAAGACTAGATCAGTACGAAGAACAGGGGTGTGCGACAGGGCGATACTATATCGCCGAAGCCTTTTACCGCAGCCCTAGTGGACGTGTTTAAAACATTTAGCTGGGAACACACTGGGGTAAATATTAATGGCGAAAAATTATCACATCTTCGTTACGCAGATGATATCGTACTATTTGCCACAAGTGTCAATGAATTGCAGTCGTTGATGCACCGATTACACAACGCGTCTTTAACAGTTGGTTTAAAAATGAACGTTAACAAAACTAAAATTAAGGCCAACTTTGATTTGGGAAATACATCCATAAATGTAGGAGGAACTGGGTTGGAAAACGTTGAAGAATATATCTATCTAGGTGAATTAATTACAACATGGCCTGAAAGCTGAAGTGGCAAGATGAACTAGACTGGGTTGGGCAGCCTTTGGAAAATTAAAACAGGTATTCATGTTTAAACTGCCACAAAGCTTAAAAACAAAGGTATTTAATGAATGTGTGCTGCCAACTTTAACATACGCATCGGAAACCTAGCCTTTGACACGATACATTATAGATTCCCTTAGAATCACTCAGCGAGCAATGGAAAGAGCTATGCTTGGTATCACAGTAAAAGACAGAAAAAGAAACCAATGGATAAGGGAAAGAACAAAAGTTATAGATGTTGGACATCAAATAGCCAAATTAAAGTGGAAATGGGCCAGGCATATGATGCGAAGAAATGACAATCGCTGGAACAAGAAAGTTATCGAGTGGTGGCCAAGGATGGGGCGGAGAAATGTAGGAGGACCCCGAAAACGTTGAGCTGGCGACATTCAAAAGGTTGCAGGGAAGAGATGGATTCAAAAAACATCGGACAGAGAAAATTGGCGAAACTTGGGAGAGGCCTATATCCAGCAGTGGATGCAAACAGGCTGAGGAGGAGGACGAAGCTATCCTCCATAGGTTCAGACAGGTACGATGAGGTCTAAAGCCAGCACGGTCTATTGTGATATGTCACCATTTTCGGTCCTATTCTGTTTGACAGAAATCTTTCCAGTAGTTTATAGCATGAACAATAGGAACATAGAAGTGCTATGGCGCTTTAGTACAAATATTTTTGAATATGATCTTTAACTTATTTGTCTAGTCTAACACGAATATTGTTACTTGAATAATGTGATCTAGTGTCTATACATATGAGAACAGTTTTACTACCATTTTGGGATTTTTTAATTTAAAACCAACGATTTGGGATTTAATTTCTTCCGAAATAAGAAGTTCCACAATCACAATCAGTTTGTTTCCGCTACCAGTCCCTGAACAGTCTAAATGTAAATAAACTGCTTATAAATTGCAACGCCCGCTCAGTTGCTTTTCCATGTTCAACTATAAAAGCTGAATTGAAAACTATTTACTGTAAATGAACAGTTCATCAAAAATTAGTTATTAAATTTTAAAATTAGATTCAAGGCGTTTAACAAAAAAAGTGTGAACAAGATTTTATAAGTGGGATGCGATTGCATGTGGGACTACTTTTTTCTCTATAGTGTATAAATAAGTATATTAAAATTTCACCTTTAGGACCAGGAAAGATAAGGTGTATGTTGTGTAAAAATATTAAATAAAAGTTTCTTATCAAAAATATTTATGCCCTAATGAATAACGTTTGCAAAAGGTCTATGTTCAGACGACAAGAAGCATTTTTTATTAACACATCATAATTTTTATTGATTCAAAGGAAATTGCCGTACGGCTGCTGCATGCAAACTACTCGCGGATCGACGAGAATCGATAAAGTATTAAAAATGGCCACAAAAGGAATCGGCGCAAAAAGCAATTCACACCGACGGGATTAGAGCCAATGCAGAAGTGGACTATGATCATGTGACTGCCGATATGTCGCTTAGCCGATTTCACGGCTTGATTGACCGTATAATTGAATTATAATTGGTTCGTGGAACAATTAACCGTAAAAATATTAATACAAATTAGTCATCAATTTAAATCAGCCATTAATCGGCTGGTTAGGATCCATAAGCGCGTCTTAAACCTTCTGCTCGCGCACAGTTCCAATTTAATAATCTTATCACACAAATTGGATTGTAATCGACAATCGTTTATTGTTCGATAATAAGTTCAATTTCATAGGGCACGGTTAGGTCGGGCGTTTAATGGCTACACATTCCTTGCGTTACGAGCGTTGGAGTCAGTTAAAAACAAAATACAACAATTTGCGGCCACCTCCCCGCTTGCGCTAATATATTTTATTTCGCAAACTTAAAAGTAATTTGTAGCGTGCATGGGAATTAAACGCTTAGAAGCAATTCGATTAACACTGGTAATTACATATATTTTATATAAAAAGAATCTACTTAGAGTTACATAAACACGTAAAACAATAAATTGTCGATGCTGCCCACGTTTAGATTTACTTAGTATTAAAACTACTGCATACCTGAGGCACTAATTTAAAGTGAATTCACAGCTGGTAACATTATCAACTAAACTAGGATAATCAAAGTAAATCAACGTGTATCAGCAGAAAACTCTTTATGCAGAAGAAATAAAACCTAAAGATCATTGACAGCATCGCTGTAGTTTTAAGATAGCCTCATAGAAATGGGTAGGTTCAGATTAGGAGATTGCTCTGCCCATGTCATATATCCCCTCCTTCTTATTCATTTATTTGCTAACGTTTTATACAAATACTGGCGAACATGAGCTCCAGTATACTGGAACGAAATCGTTCATGTGACGTATCGGGAAACAAAACTTCTACTTCAGGAAGTTCAAGGTTTAGGAAAGGTTATACACTAAATATCGTTTGAGTGCAATTCTTCAATCCAGCGTCAGTTATAGTGTTAGCAATTGTCGTAATTGATAGCTCAATTCAAAAAAGTTCCGCTCCATAAGATAAAATATAATTTCTTGACACAACTGAATTAGCTTAGCTTTCCTGTATGGCGCCTGTGCTGATAACTGTTGAACTAGTTCTACCCTACTAGAACTCAATTTTTCTTTGTGGAATATATTCACTGCAGTTCCTTAAGTATCAAAATTATCCAAGGGTAGTTGTCGAGTTGAAGAGTGACGTTTTCAGAAATTATAATCTATTTTGTCACGTGCTGCCATTTTTGAACGACAGAAGAAAGAAAGAAGATTCACCCAAAAATTCGAAATTAAGTTTTCAATAGATCTTCACGTTTTATAATCCTCTGAAACCAAAAAACATGTTTTTTTCATTGGTCTGTGTGTGTGTGTCTGTCTGTCTGTTTGTCTGTGAACAGAATATCTCAAAAACGAAAAGAGGTATGGCGTTGAAACTTCATATATAAGTTTTGTATGCTATCTAGCTGCTGGCGTACCGGCTACTACACCTTCTAAAAAAGGAGAAATAGCTGGCGGCTCAGGCGTACCGGCTACTACACCTTCTAAAAAGAGGCAGAGGTCCGACGGGAGCACACCAAACTCCCAAACCGCGACAACTGCCAAAAAGGCCTGCACTGATGATAATGCAGTGAGGAAAGAAACCTTTAAGGAAGCCCTTAAAGGATTAAAAATGGCTAAAGCTCCTCAGGACTTCCCAGAGACACGCCTGACGGAGGAGCAAGCCGAAGAAGTTCAGTCCGCACTGTTGGGACAAATCCAACCCGGAGGGGAAGGAACAGGACCACAGTTCAACAGCTAATACTTTGATAAAGGTGCAGTTATCCTCTCCTGCAAGAGCGAGGAAACGAAGTCATGGCTGACAACCACGACTCCAAACCTCCAGCTGTGGGAGGGAGCTAGGCTCAGAGTAGGACCAGCCAAGGGGATCCTGAATGTGGCCAAAGTACTTATGTGGGCTCCCAAACCCTTTAGTACCAAACCGCAGAAGGATATCCTTGATCTCCTTAAGACCCAGAACAAGGGGCTGAAGACAGAGGACTGGCGAGTCATCAACAGTGTATCGGAGCCTAAAGGCAGGACACTGATCATGTTGATCGACGAGACTTCCCTAACCACTCTCCGTAACCTGAACATGAAGCCATGTCTAGGCCTAGGTAGAGCAACGTTCAGATGTCTATCTGCACCTACCCCTGACGGACAAGATGGCGCCAGCACCAGCAAGTGTCCTGAGGCTACTGCAAGTAAACCTCAGTAGGGGAGCCACGGCTGTATTATGCAGCCGGTTATAAACCGAGGACATTGATGTGGCCCTCATCCAAGAACCGTGGATAGTAAGGGGCCAAATAATGGGACTTGGGCAAGCCAGAGGTGAGTTAATATACGATAAATCCTCTGATATACCCAGGACATGTATTTATGTAAGAAGGGGGGTAAAATACATGGCTCTGTACAACTTATGTTTTAGGGATCTAACAACCATTACACTGAAACATGTCAGGGAGGGCAACGAGAGGCAGGTAGTGATATCTTCCGTATACCTTCCCTACTATGCCATCAATCCTCCACCAAGTACAGAGTTGATGAAAACTGCAACGTTCTGCAAGGCCAACCGCCTCCAGTTCTTAGCAGGCTGCGATGCCAATGCGCACAACACTGCATGGGGCAGCACGGACACAAACCAGAGAGGAACCGATCTCCTGGAATATTTGGTAAGTAATAACTTACAAATACTTAATAACCGAGGTAGTGAGCCCACTTTTGTAACTCGACGTCGGCAAGAAGTCATTGACATAACTCTGGCCACGGCTGGACTGCAAGGCAGAGTAATACAATGGCGCGTATCTAACGAACCATCGCTGTCTGATCACAGACACATTGAGTACTTCCTGGCAGATTTTGAAAAGGCAACAATAACCTATCGAAATCCCAGGAAAACTGATTGGGCTGCATACAGGGAGGAACTTCTTAGCAAGTTATCCGATGTTAAAACCCATATTCATACGCCAGCAGACATTGAGGTAATTGTGGACCAAATGAATGATGCCATACTAACCTCATATGAAAACAACTGTCCATTAAGAAAGAGACAGACCAACAGAAAGGTCATATGGTGGAATGAACACCTGGCCAACCTGAGGAAAAGAGCACGAAAACTCTTTAACAGAGCAAAAAGGACCGGAGAGTGGGGCCAACATGCCCAGGCTCTAACCGAATATAACAAAGCTCTGAGAAAAGCAAAAACAGACTCATGGAGGAGCTTCTGTGGGGACATTGAAGGCACCACAGAAACAGCACGCCTCCACAAAGTTCTGTCAAAAGACCCTTTAAATCCAGTCGGGAACATGCTAAAACCGACACAGGAATACACAACCAGTGAAAGGGAAACCCTGGAAATGCTAATTCAAGCACACTTTCCAGGAGCACTGATGGCTGATCAGGCTAATATAACATCACAGCCAGTCCCTAGCAACTTCTCAAAGAGGCCCGCGAGAGACGAGTGGAAGGTAGCTAGGGAAGTGATCAGTCATAGCAAGGTGCAGTGGGCTGTAAAATCCTTCTCACCTTATAAATCACCCGGACCAGATGGAATCTTCCCCGCTCTACTGCAGCGGGGAATATACCTTCTGGTACCGATCCTAATTAAGATCTTTCGCCTATGCCTAGCGGGAAGCTACTTGCCACTGGCGTGGAGACCGATCAAAGTCGTCTTCATTCCCAAACCAGGGCGAGCATCGTACACCCTGCCAAAGGCATATAGACCGATTAGCCTAATGTCTTTCTGTCTAAAGACTATGGAAAAACTGGTAGACAGGCACATACGAGATGGGGTCTTGAAAGACAATCCCTTACATCGTAGCCAATATGCATATCAACCAGGAAAATCATGCAAATCGGCACTTCACAACCTACTCAGTAGGGTAGAAGTGTCGATAACCAACAAGGAAATAGTTCTAGCTGCTTTCTTGAACATAGAGATTTGAACATTTGATAATACCTCCTTTGAATCAATAATGACTGCAACCCTAAGACATGGCGTTGACGACATCACAAACAGATGGATAAAAACCATGTTAGAGGGACGCCAGATACAGGCCGATTTGGGAGAAGAATCCCTCAAGGCACGTGCTGTCAGAGGTTGTCCACAAGGGGGTGTTCTATCCCCACTACTTTGGAACATGGTAGTAAACGATCTCCTGCAGACACTCAATGATGAAGGGTTCTACACCCAAGGTTATGCAGATGACATAGTCATTCTCATAAGGGGCAAGTATCCAACCGTCATTGCGGCCCTCATGCAAAGGACACTGAACATCACTCAGGAATAGTGCAATAGGGAAAACCTCAAGGTAAACCCTAGCAAAAAATCTATAATACCTTTCACTAAGAAAAGAAATGTAGAGGTCTTCAACAACCTTACAATCTTTGGTGAAAGAATTCAGGTTAGCCAGGAAGTTAAATATCTGGGTATTACCCTAGATGCAAAACTAAACTGGAATGCACACCTAGATAAAATAGCAAACAAAGCAAAAATGGCCCTCATGATGGGTAGACGCATGTTTGGTAAAACATGGGGACTGAAACTAATTATGGTTCATTGGTACTGCATAACAGTAGTCAGACCCGTGATATCCTATGGCACCTTGGTATGTTGGCCAAAGGTAGAACAAAAAACAGTAATGAAAAAACTACCCAGGATACAGAGACTGGTTTGTTTGTGCATCTGTGGAGTTATGAACAGCACTCCAACAGCATCTATGGAAGCTCTCTTGGGACTAACACCTCTAGATATATATCTAAAAGGGGAAGCCCAGATTGGAGCATACAGAATGAAAACCACCGGAAACTGGAACACCAACCAGGAACGGTGCGGACACAAACGGATACAGGAAGTGGACGAAGGTAACCCCATCTTAAAAATGGGCTCAGACTACAGCCTTCCAGAGTATTCCTTTGACAAACCTTTCACTGTGAGGTACGATCGCAATGACTGGACCCAAGAAACCTCAACCCACCTGCCAAATGGGCTAGTCTGGTACACAGACGGATCCCGAACAGCAGTGTATCTCTTGGGACCAAAGCCACAGTCTTTCAAGCTGAAATCTTTGCTATAATGCAATGCGTCCAGGAAAATGCAAAACGCGGGTATTCCCAAGAACGCATAAGCATACTTTCTGACAGTCAAGCGGCATTGAAAGCGCTTGAATCACCTCGTGTAAGCTCTGTGCTAACAAGAGAATGATTAAATCACCTGACACTCCTATCTGAAAAGAACACTGTTCAGCTCATTTGGGTGCCAGGGCACACAGGGATAGAGGGACACGAAGCGGCAGACGCCCTCGCAAAAGCTGGTGCATCTACCCCATTTATAGGCCCAGAACCTGTATTTGGTATACCCAAACAAAGCATCCGAACAGCGATAGAAAAGTGGACCGCTAGACAACACGCTTCTCGCTGGGATGCCACACAGGGACAAACACTGGTGAAGGAAATAATTAGAACGCCTTCTCGCAGACTAACAACTGACGTCCTCCATCTAGGACGAACTCAGATCAGACGGCTGGTAGGACTAGTCACAGGACACTGCCACCTGAGAAAACACCTACACAAAATAGGCATATACAGAAGGGATATACTCTGTAGATTATGTCAGGAAGAGGAGGAGACAGCCTCACACATAATCTCCGACTGTCCAGCGTTACTCCGCAAAAGACAGCAACTTTTCGGGGAAACTCCACACGCAGCAGCTCTCACACACGAGCACCTCGTAAAAAACATCCTACAACTCGTTGAAGGTGCAGATCTATTTTAATAGGGTCAGGAGGGCACAAAAGACCATAGAGTCGAAGTGCAAAACTGGGCTCACTACTAACCCATCTAAATCCCTGCTTTTAATCAATCAATCAATCAATGCTATCTAGATGTGACAGAAAACTTTTGAAGAAAATCGCATAACCGGAAATATGGTGTTTACAGTATTTTCGATTTTTTCTAAAACGGCTGTAGTAATTTTTTTCAAACTTTACATTTTTATTATATTTTGAATGTGTGTTGATGTGAAATAGGTGATTTTCCAGTTGAATACCTCTAAAATAGGTTTGTTTTCTTTCCTTTCTATTAACTCCTATTTTAAATAGAACACCCGGTATGTTATTACATTTTTGAATTCGACTTGAAATTTTAGAGCAAATTTGTCTTTTCAACTAACTCTCTTTTGTACAGTTTCTGTAGAATTTGTAATTTTTGAGAATTGTTAACAAATGCTTAAAATTAAAAATAAGTTTTTTGACTAATTCTGAGTCACTGTAAAAGGAAGTTGTGTGAGTGTATCACACCAGATTTTTTTATTATCGCTAAATTTGCTAAGTGCAACAAGGTTCAGGCAGCTGACCGAATGTAGCTGGAAATACTGAATAGGCATACTTCAAATTCCAACTCAAATAAAAGCCAATCTGCTGACAATCAGTGTAATACGAATATGTATTGACTTTAAATACATACATATAAAATAAAAAAGCAATTACGATTGCACCAAATATGAAACTACGAACGATTGCCAAGTCCTACAAGCATTTATATTTAAATAATACTAAAAGACACAAACCAACTGTCTTTCCACACGAACATTGAACTGCTTGAAGTCCATCCTGTAGGTCGCACTTTGCGCCATGTCGACCGAGGTAATTTGATATCCGCGCTTGACGCTACAAGTCTCCACGATATCTGTAAACGGAGCTCAAAGATATCTTCTGACTTAGGACGCGAGATGATGGATGCAATGTTATGCAGTTAGCTAATTCCATAAATTTCAAATGGAAAAACTACCAACCTTTAATAATTGCGTACAACTACGCATTGAACTATTTCCCAGCTGTGGCAAGCTTTCTCAAGCTGCCAAAATTAGGTGACTCTTACTGGAAGCCGTATACTGAAGTGAACGGGGTCGCCGATCGTGAATGCTTGCAGCTGGTATTTGGTGCCTTCAGGACTTGCGGACTACGTCATGGCTTTTTGAAAGACCCACGCCCTTGGAGCTGCGGCTACCCTACAGAATCCAGCACTGAATACAACTTTGACGGCGTTGGCCCAAATTGGCGGCGTAAAGGAACAACATGTTCTCTTTAAGTGTGACGTCACGAATGGAATAATCTTCGCGTACCGGGTTCAGCAGGGCTCGTTTTAGTGACAAAGAACATAGTTTTCGCTATATTGTTAAAATCGCTAATGAAGAGTATTCTACCGTATGCGATGTAACGCTTAGTTTAAAGCTATTCTAATTCGAATAAACTAAACAGATAGATCTACATCTAGATTATACAGCACACAGAAATGTACAAATTGGCTGTAATTGGAAAATTATTAATTACTGTTACTGATTTCCGATGTAGTTGGGCTAAATCGCGTTTTACATTAAACAAAAATAAATAATAATCTCAGAACCAAATAAGATGGGCAAAAGATACACTTTATGAAGAATGAACGAGAGTGGGAAAGCGTACACTATTTTTATGCCCCTCTTTTGCAGATGACAAAGTCACAGGATAAAGAAAGCAGAAGGGACAGTCGCGGTTCCTCATTTGTAAATAATCGGCCGTATAAAAAGTTATTTATCCTTCAATTTGAAAGTGAGGTGTGCATTCAAAATTATTTAACCGTTTAATTTTGTAATAATCATTTTTCTGTTATACTTCGTAAATTATTTTACTACATACTGCATTGCATACTTGTTTGTTAAAGTGTAATCCTGTTGGAGTAAAATTTTTGTGTGGCGTTAACGTTGTTTATCTCATAAACTTCTGGCGCCAACAAATTCGAAGTTTAAACCATTTTCAATATGGCAAATGTCACCAAATTGTTTTCCTATAAATACAATTGGAATTGATGCGACTGTTGCTTTTGGTTTGTTTCGTCTGTGACCACTTGATGAGGACAATTCCAGCTAGATAGTACGAAAACTTCAGAATGAATACAAAAAATTGGATTTGGAAGTACGGTATGATCGAAAACTTTTACCCTCTAGAGGGCTGTGGAATTATTTTGTCAAAAAAATTTGTTGGCAGTCGTGGTAACAAAAGTCACATTGGCATTTTATATCTGTCACTTTAAGGTTATATCAGGAATGTCATTTTAACAAATACAAATATTTTTGTTGAATACATAAAAATGTTAGTAACAAAAACAACTTCAGCTGTTCAAAATGATTTCCTGCACTTTCCATACACAGCACCATCTTGTGTTCATTATTAAACATCCTGTAAAAGGTGAGTGATTCTGTCAAAATTGTACAGGTACCTTTACTCATCATTGGCAACATAAATTAAAATTTAAAAAATCCACAGCCCTCTAGAGATTAAAAGTTTTCGATCATATGGTACATGTAAAGGAACCGGAACAAATGTGAAGGAACATTTACGAAACATTCAAATATTTAGAAACGCAAAACTATGTACTAAATTTTATCTGTCTTTTTTAAAACAAGTATTTTAATCATTTTAAAGTTTATATAAACACAAATTGTTTAATCGAAAAATAACTCTAATACATACCCCGTTCACTTCATTTGTGATGGTGAGCATGCCTTGATAGTGAATGTTTTTATCAGTGTATCAAATATTTAGTTACAAAACTATAGCATATTTAAGTACGGGTTATTTACAGTAATAATATATTAAGGGAAAATGATTTTGCCAGTAAGTGTTTTACAAAAGTATTTTGTTTTGGCAATGGCACAAGACAAACTAACTTGATCAAATTCCCAAGCTGAAGGCGAGGCAATTTTTCAAAGTTAGTTTGTCGAGGGGCATTGCCAAAAAACAACAAATCTTGAGTAAAACATTTTCTAAGCAAAATCATGAGCCCGAAATACATTTTGTGGGCTATTTCCCAAGTATCGGTTCATTTTGACATTTATACTGATGCACAATGACAGTTTTAAATGACGTTTTTGAAATGTCACTTTGATTAAAACAACATATTTAGTGGTTGCAATGGATAGAAGTGGTAAAAGAAACTGATAAAATCTCAACGGAGAATTTTAATTTTTTCCCACTATAAAAGCACATGATTGGTTGAATTTTGAAAAATCATGGCATTTGATTGACTAATAAGAGATAGTCTAAAGCAATGCTACTGTTCATATTAACTATAGTTTTGAGATAAGATTTTTTAATGAAACGACAGTGAAATTTAAAGTAATCAATCGTGTGGACTGTATAAAAGGGCACTTCCCAGAATGATAAACGAAATAATTGATTGCACTTGCACCCAAAAACTTACGTGTTGTTACGCATGATTCGATACTATGAGCAAACACAGTCTATATAAGTAAAGTAAGCAAAAAGGATTTGAGGGTAAAAATAAAAATCATTATTGTGGATTAAACTTATAAATCTAACGAGGTCTTTTATTTCAAAAGCCAGAGATCTATGGTATTTTGTGCTTCATTCCTAAGAGACAGATACAAAAAATAATAGAAGAATTTTTATATATT
This sequence comes from Agriotes lineatus, assembly GCA_940337035.1. Classification (NCBI taxonomy): domain Eukaryota; kingdom Metazoa; phylum Arthropoda; class Insecta; order Coleoptera; family Elateridae; genus Agriotes; species Agriotes lineatus. Next base: position 21,968 of record CALNHX010005057.1, read on the forward strand.
GATACAATTGTACAAGATGTTTCCCTTTTAAAAACATCTGATAGACAAATCAACTTTTTCAGATTTTAGAATGCTTCGTTTCACTAAGAATTTATGGCTTAGTTTACATCGCATTATAATCTTGACAAGATAGGCGTTTTCAATTTCACTGTACACTGCACCTAATTGCAGATTGCGTTAAATAGTACAGTTTGGGACAACCACTGAAGCATCAACATGAATTGTCAAAGCTTTTAAATATCTCGATGTCAGTTGTTCACTATAATTTAAGACTAAATTAGACTCCCTATGATGGTATTACGAAGAGTTACATGTTCAACTGTGAAAGCGTCCGCTGAATTAACACATTTTTCGTAATTTCTGCTGCACTCGAAGATATTTGATTACAAACAATGTATTTAAAAGATCAATAAAAATTTACATAAGCTAATAAATTAGAATTAGAGTTAGAATTCAATAGAAGAAATAAATACTAGACTACTAGATTGGACTTCCAGTAGTCCTGATTTGTCCCCGATCGAAACACTATAGAACAAAATAAAAATCGTCAAAGTCGCCCGGTTAGAAACATAATGGAATCCAAAAATAGGCTAGCGGAAATATCGAATTCCTTTACATCAGAAAACTGCCAACATCTTGTGGATACTATGCCAAAACGTATACATGCAATTTTAAAGAACAAAGGCGATGTTACACATTGGTGAACCTATTCTTTTGTTTAGGTTAAACCAATATACTTCGCCCAAAGGTTCAGTTCTGTTCTTTTCTATTATCTGCCAATTTTCTCTGCTGTATTTTTATTTGAAAACCTGTCAAATTAATTGTATTTTATCGTAATGAAATAAATTTAGTAATGCCGCTGTTTATTTTGGAGTTATACTCGTATTATGTGGGGGAACTGATACGATTTTGGGGCCGTACTTACAGGTATTTCTAAGATCTAATAAATCACAAATAACCTCTTTTAAATCTAATTAATTAACTACATAATTTTAGTTGTTACAAATCTCACAATTGCAGTTTATTACACACAAGAAACATCACCTCACATTGTCTCCGAAATCGGTCCAGCAAAAGGCGGAATCCTTTTAACCTCCAATTACACGTGTTAGTTGCTAAGGTGTTCACAGCCCTCCTAGTAAGCTTGCTAACAGTGAAAAGTATTTGAGCAAAACCACAAGGAAAACATAAAACTCTGGAGCTCGCGGAAAGCTTATTCAAGAATGGAACGTTTGCCAATATAAAGTTTTGCTTTATCTCTCTTAAGAATTGTCTTGTACTAATTAGGCCTATGGGATATAAAACTGCTACTACTTATAGGAGCTCTTTACATGATAAAATTGTGCTTATATTGTCATCTTCATAATAGTAATTTGCTAGATTTTACAATTTCTCCGTTAAACTCAAATTTTTATCCTTGAAATTGGCGTGTATCCACAGCAATAAATAGCAATTTCAATTTCAGGTGCGCAAATCTAGGAATTGTAAAGGCTGGGACAAATTGTCAACGCAAACGGTTTTAATTTATATAATCACTAGCTGAAACCCGCGGCAAATGCCGCATTTAAAATCTAGGACGAATTTAATAACTTTTGTTGCACTAAAGAAAGTTTTAAAACCACGCTAGAGAATGGCAATAAGGAAAAGTACCAAAAAAATATATTTTCAAATGGAAAATTCCTGGAAAGGGAACGCTCGCCTCTGGAGAGCGTTTTATGGACATTCTTGGATAGCCTCCGGGCAACTTTCTTTCATATTGGATACGGCCAATACTGCTGAATTGAATAGTGTCTTCTTTTTCTGTTCAGTATTAAATGGTAAATGGTACAGTACACGCAAGCATGAAAGATAAGCGATACCAAAGAGCATATGTTGAGGTAAGATACATTTTAGCTTAAAAAGTATAATTATTTAAAATACTGATTGCTGCTTCAGATGGATTCTAAGCAGTAACGAATACTAAGTATATATTTTTACTTTGTAGATCTTCCTCGATGAAGACAAAAACATAACCTCAACTTCTTGCACATGTCCTCGTGGACAAGTTTCATGTCACCATGTTGCTGCACTGGCACCATTTGCCCATTATAATATATCAGTTACGGACCAGTCATGTAGCTGGTCAGTGCGTAATAGTATATTATTATATGAGCGATTATGACAGCCATTATTCACGAAGATGACATTTGCGCCACAAGCCGAAGGCGCGTGGCGCAAATCATCTGAGTGAATAATGGCCATAATCGCGAATATAATACGATATTTTATGTACTCCTGTGCAGTAGGAGTTGTGTGTTCATATTTCCCAATTATGACATTTGTGACAGCTGTTAACTTCAAAAGTCATTTAATAATAAGAATGAATTTTGTGATTGGCTACAACCTATTGAGTAATGAAAATAGAATTTTCTGATTGGTTGCAACTTGCAAACTATTGAATAATGAAAATAGAATTTTATGATTGGCTGCAAACTGTGAATTATGAATCATAATTAATGGCTATTGTACAGTAGGAGTAGATAAACAATCTAAAGCACTTGATGAAAACTTGAAAACAATCGATGAATTGTTTTTGCCGTCTAAGGAATATCGAGCTTCAAAGAGAAGTGTTACCAAGAAAGTGATCGAAACGCTTAGAGAAAAATTGGCTTCGTTTGGAGGGCTGGTAGGATTCAGTTGGCTTCTAGCACCTAAACTTACTGCACAGGAAGATATTATTGTTCCGCAGATTAGTTATATAATTTTCTTCGCAGAATATCAAAATATATCTGAAAAAATTAGTTATTTTGAACAAAAAGTGAATGTTTCTCAAGACCAAGTAATAACTATATTTGAGAAAACCATAGGGCAGTAAAAAAATCCCTTGTGATTAATTATTCGCAGGTTTCGTTTAACAGCCAGTTTGTTCGGTACGGTGCTAGCAGCTTGCAAAAGAAATCGTTACCCTGCATCGCTTTTCAAAAAACTAACAGGTTTGCTTTGCAAAATATTTTTCACATTTTTCATAAAGTTCTGTTATTATGCAGGAACATATAACTTAGATGGAGTAAAGGCCATTCGGTGAGGGGCGAGAACATGAAAATAATGCAATTGAAACATTTGGGGCAGCAACTGGACTTTCTGTGACATCTGCTGGACTATGGCTCCATCAGTTTGGATACCTTGGGGCCATCCCAGATGGCCTTGTAGGAAGAGCTTGTGGAAGTTAAATGTCCATTTAAATATCGCAATTCCAACTTGATGGAATCACATGATAAAGGCTATATTTGTTCTTACGATAAGGTACTGCAACAGTTTGGGGTAAATGAAAACCATGAATATTTTCACCAAATACAGGGTGCATTGCACTTGTTAGTACATAAAAAGAAATGCTATCTAGTTATCTGGTATGCGTAAAGCTGAAAGACAGTTCCAGCTTCTCTAATTTCTTTGTAGCAATGTCCAAACGGCTGCTTCAATAGCATGTTTTCAGCTTCGGTTAAGACACTGCTGCTTGTGTCATTGGGTGCGTTCAGCCGGCATAGCGCTGAGGTAGCGACTGCGTTGAACGCTTCGCTGACCGACAGCGCTTCGGTTTCGCTTCTGCAGCAGTTGCCATTTTTGAGAGCAAATTTATTTTCGCTCCATTGTCGCTTCATTTCCGCTTGACCACTCAGCAGAATACGGTGTTTGGGCTAATTTGTAAATATAACCTAGAAAGGCGCGAAAATCATGGTTTCTGAAACGACCCTGCTGCAGTTTAATGTTAACGGAGAAACTGTAGCGGCGGAAGTCCCATCACATATGGTACAAGCTATTTTTGATGGTGTGTATTGCTTCTTAATATTACTATAATTTCGTTCGAACTAAGTTACATTTCCATTGAATCTTTTGAAACTACCTACTGTTGATTAAATTAAGTCTAAGATTTTATTTTTCTTATCGACGAGACGATCAAGAATGATGTTATAAATCAAATTACGCAGCAACGCATGGTACCGGAAAGAACAGATGAGCCTGCAGACGATTCAGCTGCCGAGCGGTTTGTTTGGTCACAGAAATCGACCATGTTGTTGATTGAGCACTACCGCTCAGAATGCTGCAACTTCAGAAACCCCAAAATGAAAAATAGTCTGTTGTGGGGGAGAATTGCCGAAAATATGAAAAAAAATTGTTACCATGTGACACCGGACATGTGTGACAGAAAATTTAGAAATTTGAAGAGCACTTATAAAGGAATAAAAGATACCAAAAGAAAAACTGGCAGAGGTGGACAAACTTGGGAATATTTCGACGTGATGGATGACCTGCTTCATACTGATGCCACCATTAATCCTCCACACTTAATATCGTCCATTCCACAACCTAAGCTTCCCTTATCTGTGCTAAACCAGCCCTCTACATCTACTCAGTCGTCCTTAATCTCAGCATATATACCTGCACCCTCTTCGTCAGCTTTGCCACCCCCAATACCTTCAAATTCATCATCCCTTGCCTCTTCAACATCGAATTCTTCATCACCAACTCCACCCGTGGAATCGTTATTAAGCCTGTCATCCACACCGTCTAGAATTCCCAGTTTGAATACTGCTGCCAGTGATACTCGAGGTACCAAACGTAAAAATAGAGAGTTAGAAGAATTTCGAAAGCAAATGCTGCTCTCCGAAGAGCAGAAAATTAGAGAGCTGCAAGAAATTAAAAATGTGTACAAGGAGCAACTCCAAACGCAAAAGGAGCGAAATGATATTTTGCGACAACTGTTAGAGTTAGTTAAAAATACAAATAATAAAAATAATTAGTTTTAAAATTGTATCATTATTTTATGTATAATTATATTTAAATGTATATATTTTTTTATTTGATTCACTTAATAATGTAATGAGTAAGAAGTTTTGTAATAAATATATTTTGACATCGGTGTAGTCTGATTTTTTATTAGACAGGGAGTTTATTATATCGCGCAATATGTGTAAATGCGTTTATTTTAAAATGCAATATGGAAACGTTACTGAGTATGTAAAAACATAATATATTGTACGGGGGAAGGAATTCTGTTGATCAAATAGTAGAAAGACTTCAGTTTACAGCAAGTATGTGGGTTATTACATGCCCTGTTCTTTCTCATGCTTCTTTTTCAATAAAATTACGGTTCATATATTGCATTTTAAAATAAACGCATTTACACATGGCATGGCGTAACAATATTCACCGTAGTATTTTGATGGTTTTTGATCTGGTGTTTTAGCATTTATTGCATTGTACAGGGTCCGGCAATGAAACGGGAAGATTTCGTAAATAATTTTATTGTTGCAAAATTATTTTTTTTATAATTATGAATACATTAATGGGAAATAAAAGAGTAGCCATTTGATTTACAATGTTAAAAAAAAATTTTTTTGTATACTACATCTGCCAAATGTCCTCCGTTGACATTTATGCATTCTTGGGAGTCGAGCCTGAAAGTTTTGCATCACTCTTCGTGGGGTTACCTAAAAACAAAAGTGTTTGCAACTGATCCACCCAGGACAATCCCGGCCCTCAAACAACGAATTCGTGACGAGATTGCAGCAATACCTGTTGATATGCTGCGAAGAGTGATGCAAAGCTTTCAGGCTCGACTCCAAGAATGCATAAATTTAATGTCAACGGAGGACATTTGTCAGATGTAGTATTCAAAAAAATTTTTTTAACATTGTAAATCAAATGGCTACTCTTTTATTTCCCATTAATGTATTAATAATTATAAAAAAAATAATTTTTCAACAATAAAAGTATTTACGAAATCTTGCCGTTTGCCGGACCCTGTATGTAACCCTTTTCAAAGTTGTTAATTAAAATGCCGAGAGAAGATCTCTAAAAAGGATGCCTAATTGTTTTGTAATTCTGCTGCTGCATGAATGACCCTTTGACTATGTTTACACTTACACAACAAAAACATGCTAATTTTATAAAATATATTTACAAAATATCAACTACATATATATATACAGGCTGATTTTTTTATCGTGTAACAACTTGTAGGCAACCCATTATGCAGAAGCATGCATTATGTATGCTTCTGCATAATGGGTTGCTTATAAGTTGTTACATGATAAAAAAATCAGCCTGTATACAGTATGTCCCCGGATTGAGTTTACAATAGGTATGATTGACCAAAAATTTTCGAATTGGAATTTCATATTTTGGGATTCCGCCCTGCTTGGTGTGAAACGAATTTTAAGAATATTTTCAGTTTTTGAAAAACAAGTAGGCCTTGACAAGGAAGCGAAAAATATTTTATTTTCAGGTAAACTACCCTTTTTGTTCATGATACGGCAAAATTTAATCAAGAAAAGTTGTTGATAATGATAAATTATGACCCTATACCAAATTTCAGAACGATTTGTCGACTTATAAAAAACTGTTAGTTTTTAGAAAATTGTATTTTATTGTCAGGTAAACTACCCTTTTTGTTCATGATACGGAAAAATTGTATTAAGAAAAGTTGTTTATAATCATAAATTATGGCCCTATAACAAATTTCAGAAAGCTCTGTCGACTTAGATTAAACCGTCATTTTTAATAAATGCAATTTGTTTAATCTAAAAAATAACGGTTTAATCTAAGTCGCAAGATCTTTCTGAAATTTTGTATAGGATCATAATTTCTCATTGTAAACAACTTTTCTTAATACAATTTTGCCGTATCATGAACAAAAAGGGTAGTTTACCTGACAATAAAATATTTTTCGCTTCCTTGTCAAGGCCTACTTGTTTTTCAAAAACTGAAAATATTCTTAAAATTCGTTTCACACCAAGCAGGGCGGAATCCCAAAATATGAAATTCCAATTCGAAAATTTTTGGTCAATCATACCTATTGTAAACTCAATCCGGGGACATACTGTATATATACATATTTACAATTTATCGTACATTTAAATATTTGCCACTTTTAGAAAATTTGCTGCATTATTTTGTTTCGTTTTTGGACCCCAATATTTACGTCATCGAAAAATTCTTCATGAGGTCTAAAAAATTAGATGACCGGTGCCTTTCGACATTCCAAACCGATCGCAGCATGCCAAATACGATTCCGGTTTAGCCAACATCCATATGGTAAACAGAGTCTTTTTTCCAAGATCGATTCTGCCTTCGATGTCTACTCTATTGCCTATGTCCACCACAAGCATCTGAAATAAACAAATGATTGTAAAATGTTTATAAATACCTAATTACATGGATTTCATATATACAAGTTAATACAGTTGCACTGTATTTTTTAAGTAAGCAAAATTGTACTAATATTGCTAGATAGATACCTCCATAACATTTCTGGACATTCTAAAATGTTCACAAAACTCCTGCGGTGAATAACGTGGTACCACTTCCTCAAAGTAGTTGACATTATGAACAGCCTCATCATTCTTTTCTGCATCCAAATCAATCAACTGCAATAAGTCACAGCGATCGCTAACCCAAATGCCGTTCAGCCGCTCGCAGCTGCTTGATAAACGACAAACGACGGGGGAAGTTTTGCGTAAAGCCTTTTACAGTTTAATAACGCAAACAAATTGCACGTAAACGAGAAAGCAGCTAATGGCGTCAACAACAATGATGATGTCACAGCCTCCTTGTGCGTGTAGTAACAGTGTTGTCAGACGTTCTCAAATTAAGTGAGGATACTGTACGAAATAAATAAGACGTATTTTGTCTGCCAATTCCGCTTTGCCTGGCTGATCTGCTAATTTATTTTTGACAGTTTCGTCTAATCTAATAAATGAGGATGAAAATGTACCAGAAATATTTTAAAAAATATACTTTTGCAGTAACGGTTTCAGAATGTACCAGATTCGTAGAATTGTACCAGGTCTGGCAACGCTGCTAATATCAAGACAACGCCCACAATTACCTCCAACCTCGAATTGTGGTCACGTGATGCACGACGCCTTTTCTTCCTAGAGGTAGTAAAGTCCACTTGCAAAAAGTTTATAACCATATTTTTGTACAAAGCTCCGAATTTAGGTTATTTGCAGATTTAATATTTATGTGTACATAGTACAAACATTTCTGTGTAATGTAAAAAATGTGTGTAGGCCCTAACAAGAGCATTAATTGTTCTCTCCTTCCATATTACTGGCTCTTAGAAAATATCAAGACCACGCCCCCAATACCTATGCTCATAGACCAGGAGTTGATTTATTTGACCTTGGGACGTGTTCTGCTTTATTATAGAGTTATGATAACGCAGTTCTATCCTGTTTACGTTTATAGACTACTTGGAGCTTTGGAAAGCGGCAGAATAGAAATTAGTGTGATTTACAGTTACATTAACGGTATGCTAATCCCAAAATCACTACACTTTTGCTAAAGTACGTTACTTTATAAGAAGGATGTTTATATGTAGTAGTACCTACATTTTTTTTAAATTTTAACTGGCGTAGTAGTACTACTACTGCTAATACCATTGCCATTGCAGAAGACATTTGGAAAATGCCGCGTGTCAATCGTGATTTAAATTGCGGTTGTGGTATGGGGATGTAATTAAATGCAAAAAAAATGTCCAGTTAACCCATGACTAACCGATACTTAAAAAGATAATAAATTAAAACGTGTGTGGTTTGACAATAAGTAACGCGCCAGCTTAGAACGGTTCTCAAGTTAGCCCGATTTTAGCTTAACCACAAGTCGCAATTAAAACAGTGAAGTCTTTTCACAGGGTCGGGTAGCAGGTACATGCACTATAATAGTTAATCATAAATCTGTGCGCAGCGCCCGCCTCTGGTTTTAATGGCTTTTATAGATCCGCCCGATATTGCACGTCGATCAAATATGGCATAAGTGGAACAGAGAACAATAAAAAGCACCATAAATGTTAATGGGTATGCGTACTTTTAATTTCTAATAAGAGGTGTATACGAAAAGGCATACAACAGCGCGGCAATTAAAATTCATGAGATGTTACGGTCGAACGAAAACACAATTAGCAATGTGATAATTAGCAATTCTCTAGCCTACTAAGAATCAATAACCCTTATGTTAATTAATTACCGGCGATTACTTCGCACCATAATCTGCGGACATTTTGTTTATTAAAAATTCAACTTTTCGATATTTAAGCTGTATGGAGGTGTTCTATATTTTTCCACTTGCATTAAGTTAAACTGCGCTTCCAAACTTGATCGCTTGAAATATACTTTAATTTGACAGCAGAATGAAAGGCCATCAGGTACGTCACTGCAACATAAATATTTAATTCCAAAAAAACACTTCCAATATGCGGTTCTAAACTCTACTGTAAGTTGCGGAAGTTGAGAAGTTTGCAGCAAGTAAGAGAAGTTGAATTTTATATAGTGTAGGTAGCTACATTAGAAGAATAGTTTTTATTCTTGTATAATTCATTTTAATATATTGTAGTGATACTAAATTAGAAACTACAACATTTTTTAATTAGAAAATTTGTGATAACAAGTTCAATATATATTGATTACTATTTCATGTTATTTAAATAATTCAAAAGTTGAAATTTTAAGCAATCTATCATGTTTGTATATAAAATAAATGAGCATTTCTACTCACTGTATAGAAAGTTGGCTTTTGCGCCCTAGCTTTAGGAAACAAAACTGTCAATTTCCAACCAGCGGGAGCCAATTTTTATTAACTCCCGGCGGGAGCCAATATTTTGTGTTTACGTCACCATGGATATCACACCAAAGCTTTACAACGTTATGCTGATTTGGAAATTAGACAAAATATCACTACAGAAATCTAGTCACTATAATGATTTTCTAAAGCAAAATTTTTGAAATTGAGCGTAATAGAAAATGCGTTCGATGAAAAAAGCATATATATATACCTATATATACCGGGTGCTGACTTGCGCGACGCACCATAGGAATTTGCATAGTAAATTCTTTATGTTCAATTATTTACTCCCCTAATTATTTTAGAGCTAAAGTGTAAATACATTTTTTGTAGAGGCAAAAATACTGCATCCATTCATACTGTTGCTAACAATTTTTCATTTTTTGGAACTGAAGGAATGCAAAAAACAAACTAGCATTTTCACAAAAATCAGTGATGCCATGAAATTATTGAAACAAGCCAATGCCAAAGCAAATGCGTGCGGCGCGACATGTGCTGTTTGTTTGTTTGTCATTGATGTTTGACGTTTATAATAATTCATTATTAATTATGTTCTGCTTAATGTCTCTAAGGTACCTAGACCTTGTCCATAACAAAAATGGTTTTACGAGTATGGTGGACGTTCGTTAAGTAAGCTCCTTGTTTATTGTAAAATATCCGTATCGGCAAATTCCAAACAGTACAACCATTAATAGACTGATTCATTTTAAGTTTAAGACTACAGGCACGTTATTAAATAATTGTAGGTGCAATAATGAGGTTCAGAACTTACAACGAAACTAGAAAAACCACAATACGTTCAATCTTTTGACAGCAGTGGCTGGATGATCGCCCAGCATGCACTTGCGTTGGCATTGGCTTGTTTCAATAATTCCATGGCATCACTGATTTTTGTAAAAATGCTAGTTTGATTTTTTGTATTCCTTCGGTTCTGGAAAATGAAAAATTGTTAGCAACAGTATGAATGGATGCAGTATTTTTTTCTCTACAAAAAATGTATTTACGCTTTAGCTCTAAAATAATTAGGGGAGCAAATAATTGAACATAAAGAATTTACTATGCAAAATCCTATGGTGCGTGGCGCAAGTCAGCACCCGGTATATATATATATATATATATATATATATATATATATACATATTACTTGAGCAAAGGTTCATTTCCTCCCTTGTGTGTTTAATGCCCTCCGCTAACGCGTCGGGCATTAAATTCACACGCGGGAGGAAATGAATACCTTTGCTCCCTAGATATATAAATAGCTATTATTGCCTTCCGGAATACATAAATGCAAATAACTGTTTTCCCAGAAGGAAAAAAAACGCTTGTACATATTTGCAAAATTGGGGGAAAATAGATGTAATTTTGCCAGTAGAAGTCTTATTTATCGTTTTATCTAGTGAATATGCTTGAGCGAACGGCAGCACATAGATCAAAGTAAAAAACGGTAAATAAATTCAGAATATATAATATTCATGATACATAAAAAAACGCCCGACATAAAGTGATTACCCGGGTAGTAATATGAAACAACTTGAAAGGTAGAACCTTTAGGATACCACGTAGAAGAAGCTGGGATCTCGTTTGACTGTCTGAACCTGAGAGTTTGCCGACGTAAAGGAGGTCCATCGGGCTGTCTTGGGCCTGAAGAATGTGCCGTATAAATGAGAACAACGTTCGAACCCGTCCTAGCTGTGCAGGAATCGCCAGAGGACACATGTAGTTTACAGTAAGAAACCCATGTGAACGAGAAGCAACTAACATAAAGGTGGTAATATCCCTTGTGGAAAAAGCAATGCCTCGAAGCTGAGATCTCGTTTCGGCTCCTAAAACTGTCAGTTTGCCGTAGTAAAGGAGGTCCAAAGCTTACTGGGCTCTGCTGGGTCTAAAACAAGTGACGCTTGAACGAAGACAACAATTGAATTCCGTTCCAGCTATGTAGGCTTCGTTGGAAGACCACCTGTAGCTCACTCTGGGGAGCCATTTAAACAAGAATCAACTTACAGAAAAGTGGTCAACTTGGTTAGAAAGGCAATGCAAGTTAGTATTCATAGGAAGCTAAGCAAATCTAATTATTTACATGTGAATTCTTTTCCCCGAAGTGACATTAAAGGAAATGCATCTAATTTAGAATAAATAAAGTGGAGATCTGTATTACAGACACACCCTATTTAAATGCCAAGTATAAATTTAAAAAATCTGGTGTGATACACGCACAACTTCTTTTTACAGTTATCTTATAATTAGGCATTTTATTTTTCATTTTTAAGCAATTGTCAAAAATTTTCAAAAATTACAAATCCTACAGAAACCCTACAAAATAGAGCGTTAGTTCAAGAGACACATTTTCTCTGAAATTTAAGCTGAATTCAAAAATGTAATAATATACCGGGTGGTCTATTTAAAAAGGATTTAATAAAAAAATAGGAAAAAAAACAGAAGAAACCCATTTTAGAGGTATTCAACTGGAAATGCTCCAACGACTTTTGAAAAAATTGAAAAAAACTAAAAAATTACAAGAATAAACACCATAGGTACTTCCGTTATGAAATTTTCTTCAATATCTTGCTGTCACATCTAGATAGTACACAACGATATACCTTTCTTCATTTTCGAAATATTCTGTTCACAGACACACAGACAGACAGTCACACAAACCAATGATCAAAAATATGTTTTTTGGTTCAGGAAACTCTGAAAGTGAAGATCTATTAAAAACTCAATTTCAAATTTTTGGGGTAATTCCAATACATCCTTTATGTAAAAGGAAGTAATAAGATTAAGGAATTACAATTGATGTATGACCTTATCTCATATACAAGGTTTTCCGATTGTTTTTCATGATTTATCAATTGTGTTTCTCCACTTATCGAATGACATTCCCATTTGCCAAGTATATTTCAACTTTTATCAAGTAATTTCCCTTTTTATCAAAATAATTTTTATTTATGTCAATTCAGTTTCCATTCAACATTTGTCAAACACGCAACATACTAGCAAGACGAAACAGCAAAATAAGCCATGAGGTGGGTGGTTTAATTATTAATTCCATGAATCGGGGACTGTCTTTAGGAGACAATTGTATCCAAAATTAAAAAAGCTGAGCTAGTTTGACACCGTAGTATAATTGTACAGCAAATAATCTACGCGCGCAGAAACTATTTGTCATTATAAAAGACATTTGGCAAAAGTGTGGGTCTAATTACACTGGCCGCAAAAAAAAGTTTTTTTGTTGTAACATAAAGCTGAATAGCATATTACAGTAGAATGAGCCTATCTAAATACGAAAATGGCAAAAAAATTTGTAACACGTAAGGTTTTCTTGTTACATTAAATAAAGTACATGTAGAACAGTGCCATTTATTATTTATTACAAAAATTATTTTACAAGTTGTTTAACGCTGTATATCGAGTATACTTATAATTTATAATAGGTTAACATCTAATAAAAAAGTAATATCAAAAATATTTATTTGAAACATACTAATTAAATTTTTTCCGTTTATGGGGATTCACATCTTCTTTCTTCAAAAACCAACAGTCATCACCCATCATGGCTGGATTCCATCGTTCTTGGTAACGAATTTCCATTGTCCTAATATCTTGATGGGATCTTTCACCCTGCTCGTCGCTGACAGCGCCCAAATTTTCAGGCAGAAATGGTAAATGGGAATGGAGAAAGTGAATTTTTAACGACATTCGGCAACCAAGCAATTTGTAGGAGTCTAAAAGTTCATTAACTAGTTGTTCATAGTTTGCATCCATATTGTTGCCTAAAAATCCCCTCACTACACTTACAAATGAGTTCCAGGCTCTAAGTTCTTGTGTGGTGAGCTTTTCTATAAAATTAACATCGTCCAGCTATTCTATCTATTAATCCATCCTTTTTTAGGAAAAATAATTCATTAATATTGAAATTAACAAGCGGTCAACGAAAATAACAATTCATGAATAGAATTTGACAATTAAAGTTTTGACATTAACGGTACCGGGTGACCATAAATGGTTGTAATTTTTTTTTCTTAGGTTGGCACTGTTTATGTTGGTGGCACTGTAAGTCTATGTCAAATTCCAGGTTAGCAGGTTAGATTTATCGTCAGTTTGTGTCAAAACTGACACAAAACCTAACCTGCTAACCTCGAATATGAAATAGACTTACAGTGCGTCAGTTTATGTCAAAACTGACGCAAAACCTAACCTGCTAACCTCGAATTTGACATAGACTAACAGTGCCATCAACAAAAACAGATTTTTAAAAACCGTTCATTAATAAGGGTCATTAATAGACGATTCTCTATACATTAATGAAACCCATAAATAAACGATGAACGAAAATAGTTATTTAATCAACAAGTGTGTTAATGAAGGCGATTAATAATCGAAACTGTTTAAAGCACGAACAAGCGATGGCGAGTGAGTGCCTTTAATAGTTGAAATTATTAATCGCCCATTAACAAACGAGTTGATTACAAAATTTTTTTGTTGATCGCAAAATCTTTTGTTGTGGCAAAAAATTTGATTAATACAACTAACCTCCATGCAAAATATCATCAAAACGTTAAAATCACAAAAACAATTAATGAAAAAGAGTGTATTAATCAAAAACAGTGTATTAATGACGTCTATTAATCCATCCTTTTTTAGGAAAAATAATTCATTAATATTGAAATTAACAAGCGGTCAACGAAAAAATAAATAAATAAATTGTTATTCGTTATCAAAATTGCTTTCACATATGATTGCATAGACTTTCTACATCAAATTGACTTAACTTAAGATGTGTTTTGTTTTGTACTCCTTTTATGTATTTTTAACCCGGTATAATAATTTTATGTGTTTTTAACCCGGTATAACAATTAAGTATGGTTACTGAAATTTTAATAAACTAGCTCAGTTACTTAATAATTTTTATCTACGACAGTGTGTAAAATTGCCTTTTAGTTGGCAGTTTTAAGTTTGTAAAACAACTGTTTAATAACATGTTTTCATTAGTTTACGTCGTCAGTAGTTACGTGTTTAAAATATTTCATTAGGCACGTTATCAGTAGCAACGTGTTTTAAAATTTTTAAAACACCCAAAATTACGACCGGTTGCTGGTAATCCTAAGTTACATTAAAAAATATTTTTTATATTTACTGTGTTTTCTAGATTATATCGTAGATAAAATATTGTACGATACACATGCGTAAAGCATCTTTAGTCTCTCGCGGGGCTTAAAACGCTCGCTCACTCGCGCTTTAACTCTACCCCACTCGTGACTAAAGAGTAGCTTTATGCACTTGTATCGTAAATTACTATAACATGACACTTTTTCCTCAAGTCATTCTAAATTCAAAATCATTTGATGTTCAAACTATAAATCAAGCACGTAGCTTTTTTTTAACTAAATTACACTTTGACAGTTCATCAAATATTCCATCTCGCAAAACCCTGCAGATCTCTGCTAACGTTGTATGATGAACCTTCTACCATCTACAGCAATGCGTCCAATATACCTATTAATCCACGACGACCAACTCTTTCACAGCAACGGCTCTCTTCCAATGATGACCCACGATGTTTAACCTTACTATCCCATATATGTCTACGACACCCAACTGTCTACCTCCAATCCATCCACATGAATGATGTAACGCAACTGATAATCCAAGATCTTAACTTTACACTCCTGAAGATCTAATATTTGGGTATTATGTTACTTCCTACATTTATTAGTTGATAATGGTTCTTTTGGTTTGAAATTGTACTTTTCTTATAAATTCTTCAATTCAAAATTATTAGATACTTACTACTTTCTTTACTTAGCAACATTTTACATTTGGTTTTTCAAATAATAATAACATTTTGATTTGTTATTTTTTAAAATATGCTTGTATCCTAGCACACCACTTGCAAAAGTTACATGGTTACTAATTTTTACATAAATAATTTACATTATAAAAATTTCGACCAATATAATTTTCACATTTGGTTACTATTTCTTATATTAAAGTCGTCCTTTATCTATTGATTTGTATGTGCCTTTGTAAGACTGATCATATAATAAAGTTATTCAAAGAAAGTAATTATAATTCAACTCATGCATTTATAAGGAGTTGTGTTATTTGTGGGGCTCCACTTCATTTTAGAACAAACATTCATGTTTTTGCATTATCGATTTCCTCGGCGTTGGATCGTCTTATAGTATATTATTATATGACCGATTATGACAGCCATTATTCACGAAGATAACATTTGAGCCACAAGCCGAAGGCGAGTGGCGCAAGTCATCTGAGTGAATAATGGCCATTATCGCGAATGTAGTACGATACTTTATCTACTATGCAATAGGAGTTTTGTGTTCATATTTCCGAATTATGACATTTGTGACAACTTTCAACTGGAAAAGTCATTTGATAATGCGAATGAATTTTGTGATTCGCTACAACATATTGAATAACGAAAATAGAATTTTAATGAATTTTTTCTACTACTGTAACTAAAATGCCATTTATGGTATATGTTTCCATGACGCTAAGTAATCTTTTAAACACACCTTCACAAGTTGGGTTCGTGCGTTTTAGTCACGGACTGAACTTCTTAATGGCAAAAATCAAGTTAGTTTTCAACTTTCAAAAGTCAACGTTGACGTTTGTCAAGCATAATTTAACCTAACACAATTTTCAAAATCTTAATGAAGTAATGTTATATTGTCTAAATTTGTGGTCGTAGAAAAAGTATAGTATGCAACTCGTTTTATAAACTTATTAGTCACTCGTTTTATTACAAAAGCACTCCGCTGCGCTTCGCTCGTGACTAAAATGACGTTTATAAAACTTGATACATAATATACTATTGTGATTGGCTACAACCTATTGAATAATGGAAAATAGAATTTTATGATTGGCTGCAAACCGTGAATTATGAATTCATAATTTACTACTGCAAATTATGACTCTTATTATTATTCAAAGATGCCCTTATAATGTGAATATAATTTAATAGGAGTAGATAAAATTAGTATTCCATTTTCACAAATGTCAAAATTACAGTGTTTGGTTCTAAAACGTTGAGCATGTTTAAGTCAAATGGCTGGTTACAATAATTTCAGAGAATTAGTGATTTCTCTAACAACTTCGTAGACATAATAACAGGTTAAAGCAATGGCCACTGCTCGATTGAATTTATCGGTGCTTGTGCATTGGGAGATAACGAATAAAAGAAAATAGTAATATAAATAATCCGCAAGTAAAGTGATATTCCCATTTAGAAGCTTAATGTCTATATCACGTCTTCTTAACTTGGCCAACCTGTAATGCAAATTCTCATCCTTTATCAACTTCATGACGAATACTCTTTAACCGCCAAGGCGGCGCCTTTCAAAAAATCCGCGTCTGAAGGTTGCATTTACCCCCTAAAGCGACGGCTAGGGCTACGCCACCTGTCGGCGCAGCCTTTGAAACGATTTAATATAGCCCGATGCAGGAGAATTCGCTCACAAAAATCTCCTGTGAAATACGGGTATAGCAAAAAGGCCATTAAATAAATATTAATAACCCCCCCTAATGAATGTGTAATGAGCGCGATCATTTGTTAAGTGCATATAGTACTACCATTGCAGGAATGCAAAACGATTACTGGTGTTAAAGAAAATAAATGCCGGGCAATGCCTATCCGATTCATCAAACAACATGCAAGACGTCAGCAACTCAATACGTGCCGCGTTATCCTGGTTTCGTCCTACCATGCGAGTAACGAACGAAACGGAGGCGAATATATTATCTTACGTTATTAAACACGTCGGCTTATTTTTTGGTGGAAGTTTGCACTTCGTGCCTTGCGAACAACTGATTAGCGGTAGCCTGTAACATACCAAACGTCCTCGAAATCATGCATTTATAGGGGAAATTTATTACAACATGAGTCAACAATTTCTGATCGACTATACGTATAATAGCAAACAGAGCAGTCAAACCAGAAAAATAATGAACCTGAGGGCTCGAATTAAGTAATGTATATCTTAATGGTAGGTTCTTGCGGGTTATGCCATGGTCGTCGATTTGAACTTGACGTTTCGCTGCTCATGCTGTCAGCTTCTTCAGCAGTTTTCTAAAGACTGATGTTGGTGCATTTTGCTCCTGGTTATATACCGAGGCGCCGTCACGGTTGGCTGCTCATGTAGATCTAGTATGTTATTGAGACTTTTCGTTTTTCCGCTTGGTTGCTCACGTGAAACTTGTTTATGAATGGATTGGTTTTGCAGAGCTACCTTCCATGTGTTGCTAAGGCGGTAGCCGTCTTCTCGGTTGAAATTGTTTGGATTTATAATAATTTTTAGGGATTCGCGAATAACACCAGGAAAGTATTTTTTAGTCCTGGCTACTATGTTTACGGAGTCGTAATTTATTCTGTGATCTCCTGGTCCTAATACGTGTTCTGCGATGGCAGATTTTTGTGTGTTTCCAAGTCGTGTGTGGCTCTGGTGTTCTTTTATTCGACATTGGATGCTTCTTTCCGATCACAGAATAAATTACGACTCCGTAAACATAGTAGCCAGGACTAAAATACTTCCCTGGTGTTATTCGCGAATCCCTAGAAATTATTATAAATCCAAACAATTTCAACCGAGAAGACGGCTACCGCCTTAGCAACACATGGAAGGTAGCTCTGCAAAACCAATCCATTCATAAACAAGTTTCACGTGAGCAACCAAGCGGAAAAACGAAAACTCTCAATAACATACTAGATCTACATGAGCAGCCAACCGTAACGGCTCCTCGGTATATAACCAGGAGAAAAATGCACCAACATCAGTCTTTAGAAAACTGCTGAAGAAGCTGACAGCATGAGCAGCGAAACGTCAAGTTCAAATCGACGACCATGGCACAACCCGCAAGAACCTACCATTAAGATATACATTACTTACTTAATTGGAGCGCTAAGGTTGATTATTTTTCTGGTTTAACTGCTCTGTTTGCTATTATATAGTCGATCGGAAAATTGTTGACCTCTGTTTTAATAAATTGAAATGTTGCCACATACCCATCAATTGGTATTAACGAAAACCTACTAAAACCATTGCAGTTCACTGTTAAAACGCGACGTCCTTACAGAAGGACAGTAGTATATGTGATTTAAAAGTGTTGCCTAGCAGCATATACCTTCTTGTACTTGTATCAATAATGGAAATGTCAATTCCAATGGCAGTTTTTGGTATTAAAAGTAATGTCTTTGAAGACGGTTGCTAGAAATATTTTTGCGAGAAATCAGTATTTATCACTTGTTGTAAGCTATTGTAGTCAATTTTCATTTATGTCTTTTTGTGTCTACTATACTGATTGCAACATATCACGTAAATTATTTGACGTGCAAAACCTATTTCTAAGGTTAAGTGCAAGAACAGAGCCATTACTTTAAAATGGCATCTGAACTTCGCCTTTTGTATAGTAAATATAATTTTTTCGCTTTTGTATTATTATTATTATTTTAAAGTTTTTATTTCTGTTGGGAGTCCTTTATTGGTTTTATATTTGAACATTCTGTTCTATCTGAATTTGAATTTTCAAATAAAAGCTGCGGGTCACGTCGTCAGTGGAGGGTCAAGTCGTGAACGTGATTCATGTTTATTTTACATCGACACTTGTTTTTAAAAAGAACTTTATTAGTGCAATCAAAACATTACATCGATGGAGCGAGCAATTCAAATACAAGTTACTCGAACGAAATCTGACTACCAACTAACTATTGAAGCTTAATTATAAAATAGTAATACATGTACAGATAATTTCCTTTCTGCTTGTGGCTTGGTTACATTGTATATCCAAAATAATTTTGATTGGCGAACTGATTAGCCATGTCGCCGTAGCTATTTGCAATATTTTACTTGAAGTCAAATCGAAAATATATGGTTGGCAAGTCTGATTGTCATAGGAAGATAGTAATTACGTTTTGCACAATTTAGAATTTGGGATACTATAATGATTGTCGTGAGCACAAAAATTATAATCTACGGAGGTTTGCTGACAGTGATTTAGTTCAATAGGAATGCTAAAATCTGTGTTATACAACATTTTATAAGAGGGTATAATCATACGAAATTTGTTATCTTTGGTTTCAACAGGAAAAGGAATTAGTTTTATTAATTGGTATTTAGAAAAAGGTTTTACTAATGGGATTTCAAAAATCAATGTAAAAGTGATATCTTTTTGATATTTGTTTGTTGTCATAATAGATTCGTATAAATGAAGATATTCGTGGGTTCCAGAATAAGGGAGAGCTAAATTTTTCTTTTTTGAATTCTGCAGTTGGTCTAGGGATTTAGTTATGGTATTTGCGGATTGTATGTGTTCGTCATTGTAACTGCTGTTTCTGTGCAAAAGTAAAAGCGTTCTCTAATTCAATCAAACCGTTGATGAACAACTGTAATGATTGGATAGATTGATTAATTATTGAGTATGTCGACGTTTCAGCTATCATTTGTTCAATTTCCACATTATTCAGCAAAATTGTAGATTTTTATTTAGTAGTTTTTGATTTTCAGAAAGAGCTCGCACATAAGATATTGTATCATTTAGAATTTGTACTTGTTCTAATAAGGTGTTTTGCTGATTTTCTGTTTCGCGGGTTAATTTAGATATCATGTCCTCATATGCGGTCCATCTTCTTTCTGTGATTAATTAAATTTCCTGTGATAAATTTTGCTGCAGGACCCTAGTCCTTCTATTAATCCTCGATTTTGTCTAATTGGTTTAATAATTGTTCGGCCTTATTTATAAACTGTTCAAGGATTAACAATTGGTTATTGTGATTAATTACAATGTCTTTTAGTTCTACGAAATGTCTGTGACCTATAGGGTAATTTAGGTTTTCCAAAAGAGCAATTGATTTTAGAAGATTGTTTGATAATTATTTAGCTTGGGTGTATAGTCAAGAATTTTGATGAAAGTCCATTCGAATTCCTTCAATAAAGCTTTACCTTTCCGTAGGGGATAAGTCCGGCGTTGTCACTTAATGTTTTTATTGTTACGTCGTCGGTTCTACACTCGCTCCAGGTAAGGAGGAGGAGGAGGATGGTCGAAATTGTCCTGGAAAAGGAATTAAGTCTTTTACGTGTCTCTTAAGGATAGCGTTTGTAGGGATGTTTTTTATATCATAAGTATCGTGTTCGTGAATTTTTGGTCAACGGTATAAGGTCTTGTAAATTTGGGTTCTTTTTTGTTTCTGTTATTAGTTTTTATATACAGTGTATAAAAACCCCTAGCCCCTATCATATATACCGAGTGATTTTTACTTATTTAGAAAATGGAGTTTTTCGAAATTAACAAAATCCAAAAAGTGCTATTTTTCGGAAATTAATTAAGATTTCAATGAGTTTTTTTAGAGTGTCATCCGTAGTTGGATCCTAGTCTTTTTGGCATGATTCGTAGTAATTATAATCTAATTCGGGGTTTTCAACGAATTCATAAGCTGGAGTCTTCGAAAAATCTGTACTAAATAATTCTTGCGAATGGAAATTTCGTGGTTGCTTGGACTGTTGTATATAGTCAGTCGATTAAAAATTTGGATTGAAATTTTGGTTAAATGGTCGTTATTATTGTTGTGGTCCTCTTCGTTTGCATCGGTTCAGGATTGTGTGTCGGTTGGTAATTGTGTGTTGGGGTCAAAGGAGTTCGTTCTGGGATTTTCTAAAGGTTTTTGGAATGAACGCGTTGGAGGTTCGTTTGGGTAACCGAATCCAAGCATAGGGGTGAAATTGGATTTAAGTTGAGGATGTCTAGAGTTGCTAGAATAATTTTGTTCGGTTTATGATAAGTTTGTAAATGAGGGGTTTTTTGATAGCTTTGGAAAAAAGGCATTTTTTGCATGGTAAACCTTCATTGTACAACACTACTTGAAGAATGGTTTTTATTCATATCTTGAAAATGGCGTATATCTAATTCCTCTTTTACATAGGCATAAGCCTGTTCTAATAATGTGGGTGAGCATCTCTAGTAAAACTGCCAAGGGGTTCTAACAAATCGCCCGTGAAAACTTTTAGTGTCAAATCTTTGGATGGTTATAATTTATAAACTCTCACTGCTTGAGTTTCAGGGCTTAAAGATATTTTTTAATTTAGTATTGCCCAAACCGATCGTACTCTGTAAAAAAAAATCGATGGCTGATTCTTTAGAATTTTGTCTTAGCCTGGTCATGTTAATTTGAATGTTTAACTCGGAGTGCTGATCTCCGAAATTATTTATCAGGACTGTTTGTAAGTCAGTCCAGGAATTATAAGCATAACCCGTGAGTACTTCAAAAGCTGCAACTTTAATGCTGTTACAAGAAGCAAACAAAATCAATTATTTATATAAGCATTAACATTTTGCGTTTGCCAAAATTTACTAAAGATATCGTCAACTGCGCGAATGTATCCGCTTAATTCCGCAGGGTTGCCATAGAATGTATAAATGTCATTCAAAATGCTCATATGGAAACCTTGAGGGTATCCATTGAGGGGTTGCGGTTGAGGAGGTGCTGAAAGCACTTGATTTTGTTGGTCGTTTTGCATTTTTGTCAGGCAAAGGGATCTTAAACTAATTTGACTTCTAATTATTGGTTGTTCAAAATGTCTCATTGTTCTGGTTCACTATCGGATGACGTGTCCGTATTGATCATTAACTTCTATTTTAAATTTTATTATTGTTAGTATACTTTACTTGATATTAAAGGGATTTTTTTCCTAGGGAAATGGAAAACCCTACGCATAAAGCGTGAGTAAATTCAGTAGAAATTAAGTGTACCTAGCGTACACACTGACACGTTTTACCTGAGCTTAAGATAGAAATACTACGCATAAAACGTGAGTAATTTCAGCAGAAATTAAGTGTAACTAAGGTACACACTGAATTACATCGCTTTCCAGGTTTTTCCTGAACTTAAAATAACGTATAAAATATAGTTTTATGTTAGTATAAAATTATCTTGATATTTAAACACTTGTAAAACTTGAACTATTTCAAATTAAATTCACTTACAACTTCATGTTGTCTTGGTGATCCTGAGGATCAGGGACGATGCTTGTTCCACTCACTCGGTGTTGCTAATTGACTCCACTGGGGTGCCTATTACCCCGACTTGACAATTAAGAGTCGGACTCAAAGAGCAAAAATTTAATTTAGAGTTTTTAAAATCTCAATTAAGTCCTTTTGCCAATTATCTGCACGACTGCGCCATTCATGTTTATTTTACAACGACACTTGTTTTTAAAAAGAACTTTACTAGTCCTCAAATACTTTACATCGATGAAGTTAGCAATTCAAATACAAATTACTCGAATGAGATCTGACTGCCAACTGAAACTTAATCATAAAATAATAAGACATGTACAGATCAAAGAGATAATTCGATAATGAAATTAAACCATGTAATGCATAATTATTAATCAACTGAAATAAGCTGAGAAGTGACATGACATGACACGAGAACTTCATTTTGCGACGCGGCACCGCCCATTGGGCACAACTTTTTGATAGTTTTAAGACGTTCTAGCTCTAGTTTACCATGCCTGATTGTATGTTCTGGCCAGTTATTTTGGTTTAAAATCTTTTTAAATTAATGTATTTAAAAATATGGTCTGCGAGGCTGCATTTAGCTCAAATAGCCAAATGCAACCTCACTGGCGATAGGACTCCAAATGAATTTCAATAAAACAAAATTAATGCCCCATTCACAAAGACAATTCTATGTAAATAATCTAAATATAGTAAATGGCGACGGGTATATATACTTTGGCTACTTAACTAAACTAGGTAAACAAAATGAAGCTGCATAAATTACAAGAAGTTTAAAACTAGGTTGGACGGCATTTGCAAATCTGAGTTGGGTTCTAAAAAACAAGAAGTTGCCGATTAGTTTAAGATCGAAGGTATGGAACAGTTGCATTTTGCTCGTGATGGCCTATGGCACCGAGACGATGGCATTTACGCTAAAAGCTCTACAAAACTGAAAACAACCCAAAGTGCTATGCTCGGTATAAGCCTAAGAGACCGAATCAGAAAAACCGAAATTAGACGACGCACAAATGTTACCGATGTTGTACAAATGATCACGAGGTTGAAATGGAACTGGATTGGACATGTCGTTCGCACAATATCAAGTGAATGGGTGAGCCACATTACGAGATAGTGACCAAAAACAGCAAAAAGAAGCGTCGGGAGACCACTGAAGAGATGGCTTGACGACATACAAAAAATCACTGGGAACACTTGGCACCAAACAGCCCAAAATAGAACGATTTGGTAAAATCTAGAGGAGGCCTATCTCCAACGGTGGATGAAGGAAGGCTGAGATGAAGAAGAAGAAGAAGAAGAAGTAGCTAAAGACAAGAAAGATGAGAGTGCTACATATTTTAATTTTAACAACTCAAAGTATCACTACAAAGATGCTATGTATGCAACATAGATAAACATTGCTAACGATATTTTAAGGGTCAGAGCGTATGTCGTATTAATTCGTCATGTACATACTACTATCCATTCACAAAACTCGAGAACTGTCAATGTAATTTTTTAAATATTTGCTGGGTGTACCTGGAAATTACAGTTTTTTTGGGAATGTACCTCGAATCTAGTGATTTCTAGTAATATTATAGTTAGGTTATGTTACATGTGTCAAAAGTGTTTCCTTGTAATAATTAACTAAAGCCTTTTGTTCCCTTTCCAATAATAAAACCCTCTTTCGTTTCTGTTCCATTGCAATTGAAGTGTATGCACAAACGTGAACTTTATATTAAAGAAATATACACAACCGGTATTGGGCTTGGAAGAAAATTGTTGTTAAAAATGTATTACTATAGAATGCATGTCCCAACCTAAGCAAAGAATTTCATGTTATACAAAATTAATTACTGAGCTAATTGGTGCACCGAGTGGTTTAATAAAATGAAAAAGTACATTACCATCAATATTTTAGATTACATTCATCTAACATTTAATAAAGAATTTAACAGGCGTATGTGAAAAATAGTTTTGATAACAAAGAATTCAAATATATAAAATTTATTCTTATATCCACAGAAAAATAATTGCACTGATTGTCGGCACTGCAAATTAAAAATTGAAGGTGTAGTAGTAAAACATGTAATCTTCTTTTCCTACCTCGGAGCATGACTAACAAGGTACGACGACATAAGAAAGCAAGCTAAGCAAAAAGTAAGTAATTCAACAGTAATATCAGGGACATTAAAGCATATCGTATGGAAAAGCAAGATCATGAGCAGAGAGAGAAAGAGAGAGAGAGAGAGCAAGTTAAAGCTGTATAAAACTTCTATTAAGATGATATTAACCTGTAAAATAGGCCAGAGCACACACGTAAAAACAAAACAAATTATAAGAACACATAAAATGAGTAAACAAAGTACACAACCAACAAATACAAGCAGAAATCGAATTGAAAAGCATAGCACCACAAGTTGTAAGAAAAGGAAGAAATAGAATGGATACATCCAAAGAATGGAAGATTATGGAATCGTTAAGCTATCTACGAACAATATGAAGATAACTAAAAAGGTAGGGTAATTCCTGAACCTCTATATCCCAAGAGCAGGCTGACACCTAGTTGTATAACATATCAATCATTGAAATAATACCTAACCTACACTATACGCAAAACTTAACATCACCATCAGTCGGCTACTGTCAGGGATTTGTTCTTCTTTCGTTGCTTCAGCTTTCTCTTAAACAGCTATGTTACTTTCACCTTTTTTTGAATTCGGTTAGTAGTAGTAGTAGTAGATTCATAAAATATTATTTTGAAGTCATTGAAATGCAATCAAGTATCATTTATTCATTTATTCAATGCAATATTTATCAGTAAAACATCCTTTCATAGGGTAGGAACTCCTTAGTCTCGGCAAAATTCTAAGTAGGACTTTGACCACATAACCATCGAAGTTAAGGTTTAAGGTACCTAGTTCTCTTCATGCCTGGACCTTGTCAATAACAAACCAACAAACAACTGTTTTTTTTGTTTGTTGATAAGTTACTGCCAAACGGGTGCTAATCGTTAAAGAATGGTGCTTTTGTCACGGTTCACGAGATCGAGAAAAATAAAGAAGCTTACCGTTCGCATTGAACATATTTAAATAATTAAATTATAAATATTGTACAGATGACTGGAGGTGTTTGAAATGTAACTGAAAATACTACTCACCAACTCGTTCAAAATTTTACTACATTTATGTAACAACTAATAATGTCTAGTTCATATAATAAATTCAAGTTGCAAAGAGTGCGGAAGAAAACTTCAAAACGGACGTGTAATTATGATTGTTGCAGAATCATTTTAGGCTTTGTCAAGGCAATGTCAATAAGTAGCTCTGGCTCTTTTATTTTCCATTTTTTAAGTAGGGACAGAAAGTCAAGTGTACTCCTCTACTCGTATAATTACATCATTTTCAATCGTGAATTGGTGGTTGATGCAGGTGAAATCCGACATTGAATACGATTTAGTATTTATTGCAGATCAACGAAACGGTGCGAACACCAAACTTCTAGAACATTTTCCACTCTACATGTTTCATTCATAAGAAAGGTTGTACAAAACATACAGTATTGATCTCACTTATACAGACTCATTCACTAACGTTTTATCTACAATGGTTCGTGGAAGGTAGTTCAAGAGATGCAATAAACGTGCAGATAAATCGATTTATAATTGCACTAGAGCCTTATACGATGAATATTTAATGCGATACTTATAATGTATATGCAATAAACGACGTTTTTAATTTTTTTTATTCTTCTGTGTTAAAATAGCACTTGCCTTTAAATTAACATGTAGTCGCTCAATATTAGATTACTAAACTGCAATAAAGTCAGTAATAACTGTGAAAATATGCAAAACATTCAAATAAGACGATTCATAACAGTAAACCAATTCAGACTGAGGAGCGCTCAGCCCCTGCTTTTTATAATACTGATCAATGACGTCATGTAAGAACGCGATACACAACTAATGAAACTGGAAGTTGAAGAAGAAAAAGGACAAGAAAAATTATGTTCATTTAACTAATAAATCAGAAAACCATTTTATAACTACAAATATCTTGACGCAGAAATTGAAATTAATTCAAGTCCAGACACGGATCTCAATAGGAAAATTAGTAAAATAACTAAATTATTATATAATATCAATTTCTGGAAGTGACTCTTTTGGATTCTGACAGAAGCCCTGTAATATGGACGTTGGACAACTGAAATTCCATTTCTTAGGAAAAATACGCCCGATTGGAGATTTGATAATTAGAGAAGGGCTGCAAATAAAACCCTTACAAAAGCGATTTAAAGAAAATCAGTTGATATCACGGTGTCACTTAGAATGGAAGAGTAAAGGTAAGTAAAAAATGTGATAGAAGCAAAAGCTACAATTATACAGAAAAATGCAGAAAAACTAAGGTCAACAAACACGTGAAACAGAACAGTACAAAAGTTTTAAAAGATGGAGGCTAGTTGAACAAATTGTAATGCTTCAGGCCATTGAGAACATTTTTGGAAGAAGC
Source organism: Agriotes lineatus (assembly GCA_940337035.1). Taxonomy (NCBI): domain Eukaryota; kingdom Metazoa; phylum Arthropoda; class Insecta; order Coleoptera; family Elateridae; genus Agriotes; species Agriotes lineatus. The sequence continues at coordinate 49,081 of CALNHX010005057.1, forward strand.
GAACCACTGCTCGACTGTTTTTCAGCTATAGTTGCAATTGAGGAAGATGTTTAACTTCACCAAAATCTTCATATAAGTGAAGTAAACAAAACAAAATATTCTTCAATAGTTATCTGTTCCAACAGAACTTTTTATGGTGCTCCTGTGGATGCAAATATCTTTTTTTTCATTCTATTAATTATTGTGTTTTAATTGTGATTATATATATAAGTTATGTTTGTAATGGTCAAAATATCAAAACCTCATATTTCTCTTAATGATTTTTAAACAAATACTTTCTAGCTGGAATCATGCTATATTTTTAACAAGCATTTGATTTAACCCTCGTTTCTTTTTTTTTAAATGGACGAGTTAGCTAGCAGACATGTTCGTTCGCATTCATATTGGGTATTAAAACTAGAAGTGACAAACTAGGAATGAAAAATTCAATTCAAGACTGTAATCTCTCTCCCAAGTCGAATACTTCATAGCTGAAGTATCGTGATCACTCATGTCTGCCTGTCATGATGAGTTTTACTATTTTACTTCATTTGTTCCTATCTAAAGCATATATTTTGTTTTCTTGAAATAGAGTTACGGTAAACACTCTGACTTAGTCGTTTTGGAGAACGCCCTCGAGGTCGTACCCCTTCAACTTTACTCTAGATCACAAGTTTTCCTAGATTATCATATTACCTGCAGACACAAGGGCCGCACTGATAATATGTAGAACGCCGTGTAGAGAAATAAGCAATGGTAAAACATCTTGTCTCATGTTATTCTTTCACATTTTATAAAGCTATATACATATCTATGTTACAAGTAAAAACAAGACAGCATTTTATTACGTGTGTGCTTTGCAGAACGAGGTGAAGACAAAGCATACAAGTAGGAAAATTAAGGATTTTTCCAAGCGAACATACAAGTTTATATTTATTTTAGAAATCAACATTTAAAAAAACTTTACCTTGACTATTTACTTTTCACATCGGAAATGAAGTTATTCCCGTACTAAAGGACCAGCTCGCTATAACTTTCAACAAGGTGACTAGCAAGTTCAAGAACGGCTGTGATAAACAAACCAAAAATAAAAATCTGTAATTGGGTTTACACCGAAGTTCCCTCGCGCGAATTAGATCAATTTGCAAATTTAAAAAAAACGTATCCCGCTGGAGTTTGAACCTGCCGCATCTGCATATCGATCGTAACCGCATCTGCGTAGCGATCGTAACTGCATCGATAAGTCGAACTGCGCCATCGAGGCTATTTGAAATGAGTACGGCGATCGCCTCTATTTAACAGAACGGGCTTATTGTTGAAACGTTTCGACTCTTTGGTGCCATTATCCTGTATCTGTTTAGTCCTATTTTCGGCAAGTGTAAAGCCTGGCCTATGTGAAAATTATTACTTTATTCTATTTCAATTTTTTTTTAAGGTGCTCGCCATGTATATTTTGTCATCTAGGAACCCTGAAACGTGAAGATCTGAGGAAATCTCGGAAAGTGATTCTTTCGTGGCTACAATACTTTCGTCGTCTTACAGACGAAGGAAGTAAAAAAGGAGTTAAGATAAACCAGACTTTGAAAAAACTTACAAAATGAATTCCCTGATAATAAATTGATTTTAATTAAAGCAGATAAAAGAACAGTAACATTATTGTAGAACAAAGTATATGCACCAACATGTATCAAACTTTATTTCCGAAAATGTCACACTGTTAGCTTGAACAAATATTTGTGTTAATTAATTAAAAATTACAAAAATATCATTTCTAAATCTTCTAATACTCATAAACTCTTATCAGGAAAGCCCTAGATGCCCTTCTTTATATTTCCTTTCTAAAATTCATAAAATTAGAAAGAATAATAATTTCATCAACATTCCTTTACGTCCAGCAGTCTCTCAAATTAATTCTCTAATATGCTGGTTATCCAAACGGCTTAATTCCATTTTTACCAAGTTCACCAATTTTAAGCCAAATTTTTCCATAAAGAACTTTTTTGAATTCGTTAATAAAATTATAGATTTAACTATACCCAATAATATCAACATGGTCAGTTTTAACGTTAAGAATTTGTTCCCAAGCGTTCCTCCAGACGAAGTCCTTACATTGTTGAAGGATCTCCTGTTTGAAAGCGAACCCAACGATGAAGAATCCGAGAATTTTTACGAACATTTTGAAAGATGCTTACATAAAAATTGCTGTCAATTTAACAAGTAAATGGGCTAAGCGTGGGCAACAACCTTTCCCCTTTAAACGTTTACGGTAAACCTACTACTACTAATAACATCATTCCTTTCAATAGTAACAACCCGTTCTCACATAAAATAGCAGCTCCTAACTCATATGTTTTAGAACAACCGCGTTGTCTCTTGACAAACAACAGCGTGATAGTGAGATAAAGATCTTAGAAAACATTTGCCTATCTAACAAGTTTTCTTTACATTTCTTGCATAAGACCATCAACAAATTTAAATATAAGACTATGTTGAAATAATTGACAACCATCGGTTCCAACCGGAAAAGGGACAAGTTCACCAACTCATACATGCTCCCTTTTTACGCTAACATTTCTACTTCAAAGATATTTGCAAAAAATGTGGGCATTATAGGGCATTCAGTAAACACAAAAACATTTAAATTTTGTTGAAGTTGGTATGTGCATACCACTTTTATATTAGGGATTTTGTATTTTGTTTTGCAAAAGTTTCCACACCGGTATACAGGCAGATTTGAATTTAAAAATGACAATTAATATTTCTCATTGGTGTCAAAGTAGATATTTTTCTAGAAATTCTCACCTGAAGTTTTATAAAGTGTAATAAAAGTACCTATTAAAAACGCTAGATCATGAGTATCCAACACAGTATTGGTATAATATCCTTAATAGTAGTTATTTACAACATTTATGGCAGATGGGAAGTAAATGTCACACCCTTAATCTATTTGTTCTAGTAATTTTTTGGAAGTACATTCCTAGTCAAAGATGATTTTTGGAAGTACATTCATGAAATTTTGGAAATCAAAGGCCACTTTGTGTTTTTATGTTTATTGAACAGACTATACGTTAGGAAACACTACCAAAATTAATTTTTATAGCTTTAAAGAATCCAAACTCAATAAATCTGGTATTTATAAATTAAACTGCGGGAATGAGGACTGAAGTAATTTATACATAAGCATGACTACTAGAAATATTGAAACCAGAGTATTACAAAACCATCCGCCTTAATAAGCCTGATAATTCACATTTTGCTAAACACATTCTATCTACTAATCATAATTTTAATTCGAATATCAACGTTGAGCTCCACCGTCCTTTAAGTAATTACTATAAAATTATACTTTTTGAAAATTACGAAATTGCCAAGCATAACATTTACCTAAATTTCAATTAATAACTATCTAATACTGGATTTTTCTCAATGCATTAAAAATTGAAAACTTGAATATAAATTTTCATCTTTATTTTAGTCTTCAACCTTTCAAATTTTTCGCCCGTTTGACGCTTGGGGCTGTCAAGATTTCAATTTGGCAACCAAGATTTCATCTTGTTTAACTCTCAGAAAATGACAGATCAACTTTTTTGACGTGTTATTTTTCAATTTAACCTGTACTTTATCGAACAACCGCCTCGAGGGTTCTAAATTCACTGCTCATAACGTTATTATTGTAGTTTGTTTATAATTTTTGAACCATCGCCCACTTGACCTAATTTACAAGTTCTTTAACTTTTCAATTCAACTTCTTGTACTTTTGATTTAGACGTCGCTACTTACATTCCCCGATTATTTACACCTTGCTCGAATACGGTTAGATCAACAGACAGTTGCTTGAGCAGCAAGTGTTCCAGTAGTATAATGAATGAGACAGTGAGGACAGTAACGGAGAACATAATATTGATGAAAATTCTGCTATACTTAGTGACCCTAATGTGTTCATATTGCACTAATTCTGTATAGTTTTAGGGTGGTGTGAATTTTTATACGTTATCTTTTTTCTCACTTTTTTTTAGTTAAGTTGTGTTACAATACCATTGTCTGTTGAAATATGTTTGCTGATAATAAAAAAAAATATTAAAAATTGCCTTTTTCTGTACTTAAGTTAACACCTACAAATTTAAACACGGTTTTCTATTTGACTCTGTAAATGCTAATATTTTTAGGAATTTATATTTTTTATGTGATTAAAATACGCGTGATACATCATTGCATAGTACTTTATGGTTTAAAAAAAATTGTAATAAATTCGTAAATAACTATATGCCCGTCTCTTAGACGTCATGTTAGTACTAATGCACCACAACAGACACGTTAGTACTTGAAGGTTAATACTAATATTCTACTTATATTGTAACTGGAAACATGAATAATTTGAAACGATGGTTTTAACATAACTTTAGAAATAGCGCACACTGTCTAATTTCAGACTTTTTTGGTATTGTCTGAAAATTTCTCTATTACAAAGTAAGGGTCGTAACTTCCAAAAACAACCGGAATCGAGTAGCGACTACCACGAAGTAATGAAATATTCAACACCATGGACAGCGCAGGCCAGAAGTCTTATTTATTGTGAGAGAAGTGACACCATAAATATAGGAGTACAAACCCCGGCACTAATAATAGGTTACTCGGTATTCATACATGCTTTATCTGAAGTTTCCTTTTGTATATCTCATGGTGTAGCTACTGCACACGTATATGGTCAGAGTGATCTCGTATCAGGAACCTGTGCTTGTGTACGTCTGCACGTATTAATCTTTCCGATACTATAGAGTTCGTTTAGGTGCAGTAAATTACAGATTGTTGTTCCAGGTGTGACGGTTATTGATGGGGCTGCGAGATTGAAAAACGATACAAATATCACGCATTTGCTCTGCGGGATATGCGGTGAAGTACGCGCTTATAGATTGCCACGGAACACATCAGGGCAGACACTTTTAATGTTCCATAGTACTTTATTGTGATAAATAGCCCGGTGCATTAAAATAGTGAGTACCGGTGCAATTGGAAAATACATTCCAGATAACGTCTCCAATTTCATATGCATATAGACGACGTTTTTGAGCAATCCTTTGTTACGAAAAAAATATAATTATATACATTCTGGTTAACGAATAAACCCGCATTGAAAAACGGTAACTTGAATCCTAATATTTTCTTCCCAATACTTAAATTTAGAATTTGCTCCCTGTAAGTACAAAATATACTGCCAACTAACTATCTCTTCCTCTTCATAGTTTATTATCAGTAGATACCTTGAGCTGTGTGTATTTGCGAAACATCCTCACAACTGGAGCATCGACCAGATTGAAGAACTGTAATGAAGCCGGCAACAAATTTTAGCCACAAAGTAATAGAAATTTGCGAGATTCAGGTGAACAAGCCTGGTCCCTTACGAAATCAGTTATTAGTTTCAGGTATAATGTTAAATAGCTATTGATTAATTTTTTACAGCATACATATTCTTCGAAACTTTGCGAAAATCTTAAACTGATCGATTGAACAATGCGAAAAAATATAACCACCAGGTATCTGAACGGAGTCCCGGAAATTACCAATAAATTATCAAAGAGCTAAATAATCTTACCACTTCCACACATTCATCCTGTACTGATAGCAAAAACTTTTTACATATGTGCCAGATCCACGTTAGATTTCTAGTATCACGCTTTGACAAGTTTTCGGAAGCAATAAAATGACTGGCCTTTTATCAAGCCAAATAGAATTTAGCGCTCCCAGACGGCGATGAGCTCCAAGTATAAGTTTGTTAGGCGGACGATGCGTAGTATCTTATACATAGTACAAAATAAATGCGTAAATATTCCATGCGAAATTAATTATGGCGAGCATACATACAGCATTACATAATAAATTGACGATTTTACATATAATAGTGTTAGTAGATAACTATGCCTACACTAAACTCAGGGGCTTTCAAACGAAGGACGTTAGTAAGAAACAACCCACTGTTAACAGTGAGAAATTTGTCTCAATTCGTGGGCTTTAAATGGTGGATCGATGGTGACCGCTGGACCAGCAGAGACGACCCGTTCGGGCGAGAAAGATAAGTTAACAGCAATCATACTACGACAAAGCGTTTCTAGAACCGTAGTGATTCGACAATAAAATTCTTCATACGGCACGTAATTAGAACTTTAAACAACTTCGTGTTAGGGAAGCGGATAATTCGGCAAAAGCAGTACGGTTGCCACAAGGGCCTTTAAAATTACTAGTATCAAAAGGCAATTTCTCCCAAGCTGACATTTTAGAAATTATCGAAAGCCATAGGTTTGGCCAAAGTTCCACCAAAGTTAATGAACATCTTAATAAAAATAGTAATACCCACAATAACGACACATCAGGGATTGACTAAAAACTATCTACACTGACGAAGACTCGGCAAGGTGATAGAAAAAGAACACACGGTGCCAAAACAGTTAACAGAAGGTTTAGAATAACATAAAAAGCGATGATAATGCCACGTTATGCTGATGATGCAATATTAATGGCAGAAGATCAGGACGATTGCAGCGACAGCACATAAACCCTAAATAATGTCATGCTGACTGAGAGATTTCGTAAGAGGAAACAAGCACATGTACACAGAAGTCAAACTTGGCGTTTATAAATCCACCGCGAGATCAGTCCTAACGTATAGAAAAAAGACCTGACCAGAAACAAAAAAAAAAACAAATTGAGAACTACGGAAATGCAAACAAATTACAAGGAATATCGCTGATACGCTCGATAGCTAAATTCACAAAGGCCAAGCACAAACCAATGCATCAAATAACCTTAGAGAATTAAAATAAACCGGAGAAACACTGTCAGAGAGGCCACAGAAACTGTGGCTGCTACAGTCGCTTTAGGGAATTTTGACTAAGGAGATCCACATTTCAAACGCGTTTTTAGTCCAAGCCCACATCTCATAAAGAAAGACTGAGAAGAGATATCACTTTACCATCATCACTTTGAACAATATATTTACATCTCGACTCCAAGTGATCTTTATACTCTTGCTTTAAACTTCTTTCACACCCTACAATCCAACGAAACGAAATCCGGCGAATCGAAATCCAGCGAAAAAAAATCGGCGAATAGGATGGCCACGCGCGTAAATTGTATACCCGCTGTATCGCGTTTTAAGGCTTTCTTCCTTATTTCCTCCGTTTAGATTGTTACAGCACATTACTTAAAATACAATACCATACAGGTGGTCATTATTTTGTTACAGTAGAAAACGGTAAATAAAACATTCTGTAACAATAATTGCTCCGGCTAGCTTAACTGTCGAGACAAGGGCGGTTTGACGTGACTAAAATGTGTTTTTTTTACTTCTAAAGACGGGTACGTAAAGAATACGAATTAGGGCGCCATAAGGTTGTCTAGTTGTCTAAAGAGGCCGGTTCTGGGACGTAAGAGCGCGCTCTGGAGAGCGAAGACCAAAGCGTAACTACCCGGGTTGGAGAGTTAGAAAGATCCCAATTCAAAGCTACGAATACACGATCCTTGCTTGCCTGATTTCCTGAAAACCAACAGATTTGCCCAAAAGGCCCTGAAACGAAATGGGCCACAGCAAGTGGAGTAAGAAATTAAAATTAACCTAACACAATGAAAAAAAGAGTGGTTGGATGTATGCAAATTTACCTAATTTCTCTTTTTACTTTCAATATATCTGATATTTTATTGTTTACATGTCAACCCATACTAAATCTTTTTACTTATAATACAAGCTAACTATGACTGTAAAGTCTTTTGGATCAACATTTTCGTCCTGCAGTATCTTTATCGTTTTTCTAAATCGACGATTCAGGTGAAAGGATCTTTATCATAGCACGTCGAAGATAAACTGTGCTTATTTTGTTATTTTGTGCCAAGATTGTGTGTAAATCCGAACTGAGTATTGTTAGCATCTTCTTCCAACTGTCGGCATAATCTGTTGGGTAGTATTTTGAGGAATGGTTTCAGGGTGTGGCCTATAACGTTCTTTTGCATTTGGTAACTTGAAAAATTTATTCGTTGCCACCAATTTATTTTCTTGGTAGAATTAAAATAATCTACTACAGTTTTCGTTACGTTGTTCTAAACCAAATCCTTTTATCTCGTTACCGCATCTTCTTTTTATTATTTTTGCGTTAATCTGTGTTGATAATTGTTATATCTTCATGCTTTGCCTCTAATGCAAGGTTAATGTTTTCTGTATTCGATGCAATTGCTTGCAAAATGTTTAACCCTTAAACTAAGGCGTGAGGTCACTCGGCGACTCCAGAAATAACATGTGAGCAAACGAAAATGAAATCAAGCTTGTCTTCGAAATATTTGTTTTATGAATAATATATTGGTGGCACTATGTCAAATTCGAGGTTAGCAGGTTAGGTTTTGCGTCAGTTTTGACACAAACTGAGGCAAAACCTAACCTGCTAACAATGAACTTGACATAGACTTACAGTGTCATCAACATATTATTCATAAAATAAATATTTCAAAGTCAATCTTGATTTCATTTTCGTTTGCTCACATGTTAGTTTTTGTTCTATGTCTCTCCAAATTTTTTTTTAAATGTTGGTTTTTTAGGTACCTGAGTCTTATTCAAGTACACATATAATGACGTGTTTTTTTTATAAATATCTGCATACCTTTCGTATTAGAGCCCAAATGTCGCATTGGAGTACCCGTGTTACACCCTACGACTTAATTTGCGTCACAACCTGGATGGGCAAATGTTAATATCGGTAAATAATGAATTCACTTTTTAACAAGCTATCGTGCTACCGCAATTTGTGTGCTACACGTTAAATTGGTTTTGGAAGTCAAATACTTGATAATAGTTGTGTATAATTTGATTGTGGGGCATTATCTTTAATGTGGTGCAGATACGCTACTAATGTTCATTTAATAAATAAATATTGGTTACCAAAGCTTTATTTTAATATTATCTAGCAAGCTTAACCCATATTTTTCTTATTTATCTAAAAAAGACTAGATCGTCCAGTTACCCCTCGCCAGAGCTGGGCAAATTACTTTAAAAAAGTTATTAATTACTAATTACCAAGTACCGCCCAATGAAGTATTTGAATTACCAGAGATTTCAATTATTCACACCGAATTGTAATTCAATTACCAATTAATTAGTAATTGTAGTTGTACAACGTCAATTACTTTTCAATTGCTTTCAATAGAAATTATTGTCATATATGTCAGAGCTTAGGGGTAGTTCAGGGCGTAACCACTTCGATTTTACACATTAAACCCGATAAGCACAGTTTATTGGTTAAAAACTAAAATAACCAATAAATAGCCCGCAATTGCGAAATGAACATAACTAATAATAAGGGTTGGAACGGTAATGGTCTGGCGCCCGCAACCTCGTCCAACACCTTTGCTTCTCTATACAAGAATGCCCTGATTTCGGCAACGTTACTCATTCCCATATTGTTTGGGTCTTGCAGGCGCCGTTCCATTCTATAGGAAATTACCTATCGTGTTCCTTCTGTGAACTCATAAACAAAACAGTTCAAACGAAACATAACTAGAAAACATAACTCATAGGCGGAGACATTAGTCCAAATATCTTCGGCGCCGACATATAGTTGTAGTTAGTAGAACTTTCTTGCAAGTTAGTTATCGTTAGTGTCGTGTCGATTCGTAATCGTAATCTAAAAATGCTTAATTTTTATGTTTTGTTGACAATACTAACCTTCATACTTTATCACTTTATAAGGTTTTTTGATAATTAAATCTTGTAGCTACATGCACCGTTCACCAAAACAAGAAGTTTTTAGTTTATTTTGATGTAAGTAATAGTAATTTATTCTACAAGTTAAATTTTATCCACGAGTGAATCATTTAACGTCGAAACGAAGTCGAGACGTTAATTATTCAAGAGTGGATAGAAATAACTTTATCGTCGTGTATAATCCATTTTTTTTTCTATAGCAAGAACTTTAACAATTTTAAAAGAAAATAAGGAAAGTCAATCACATTTTAAAATCTCACTAGCTAGAGTGGGTTGCTAGGATAATACGAAGCTGTAATATTTAATTTAAATAAAAGTTAGAAAATTAAATTACTTTATCTACCCTTGATGTTAAAGTGCTACTTTATCTACCCTTGCTGTTAAAGTAAAACTTGACCTTTTGTTCTAAGTCGATTAAAGCACATTTTGTAACGTTTCGCTCTTGATTAAGCGCTACCGAACTTTAATTTCAATTTAAAGAGCTTAATCTTCGCATTTTCAACAACTGAATTTGCAACAATTGAAAGTTCCAGCCCACTCGAGTCCGCCAGTCCGTCGCTGTGCGCAACGGGAGCGGAAAAGCGTTTATTGCTCACTCCCGTTTCTGCATTGATGCGAGGGGAGCAAACGTGATAACAAGGTATAAAATCAAACTTTTCCCCGAACCGAGGACGAGATTAAATCCGAGATTTACCCCGGTACCCGACCGGACCTGCAGCAGGCGAGGGCTTAGTCCTTGGCCTAGCTGGGCCACCAGTATTAACCAGAAATATACTGGAATTCTCTAGAAAATTCAAATCCAACTCTCTGTGCAACATCCCCGACCTGTTTCACTCAGTTTATTAATTCTTTAAATTAAATCGAAGCTCCCCGGAATTCGGGCGCGTAAATAATAGCTAGCTCATCTTCACGAAGCCGCAGCACTTTGGTTAATTTCGCATAACGTAAGACTGCGATCGGGCTACGTTACGTTGAAATGATCTAAAGTTCTTGAGCCGATTCGCTTCCAATAGCGTACACCTGCGATCGGGTTACGCTACGTTGAAATTATCTAAAGTTCTATTGCCGAATCATTTCGAATAACGTATACCTAAGATCGGGCTACGTTATTTGAAATAAAATACCTCAATTCGATACAATTCAAATTCCCGCAGCGTTTCTAGTTCACTCGTTGGAAGTAACATACACCTGAGAGCAAGCGGTGATATTTTCACATAATTGTATTAATTCAAAGCAAAACCAGCTTAAGGTCAGGTCGTATGACTGTAAATCATTCGAAGTCCCGGAAATTCCCCGTCGTCTCGCAACAGTTATGAGCCGGTGTCCGGGACTCGGCGCCGTAGTAGAATGTAGAATTTAATTGTCAATTTCCCCCAGGTTAGAATCTACCTACCTTCAAACCCAGTGGTTATTTGACCTCGCCGCGCGCGTGAGCTAGCCGTTATCAATCCCGATAACCTTCAATCCCCTGTTGGTATCACTAAATGACATTTTGCGACCGCACACGTCCTTTCAGCTGGTATTTGAGAACGCGACTGCCCCTGCCAGTTGGGTGGCCTGACCATAACAGGAATCAAATTAAATCTTATTGTACATTTATGAATGGGAAAATTTTTTAAGTTGATTTATTCGTACACTTTAGCTTTGATACGTATATAGGATTGAATTAATGTAAGTTATGTTATCTCATGTTCTTTATATCAGTCAAGGTATAATTAAACCGAACCTAGGCCCATACAGAAGCTACCATTCATAAGGGCAAAATTAAGTAATGCTAATATTAAATACATAAAAGGAACTTCCAATGCTAAGGGGTGCATTTTAACCAATTTTTGTAGGTTATGTTGACGTCCGTTGACGTTTACCTATCGCCCAGCCGCCTGCAAATAGTAGTAAAACAATAGATTACTTCACTGCCGATATCTCGTATTTTAATGACCATTTCGATGTTCTTCACTTCCAATTTAAAAAAAATCGAATATGAAGGAATGTCGAATTTCATTTTGGCTAGATTTTGTAACGGTATTGGAAAAAATAGCACGCTTAATATATTATAAAAGTGATTTTCCCATGCTCGTGTAGAATTAATCCACTCGCTTTGCATCGTTCGTTCGTAAATTAAATGTTGAAAAACTCTCACTTTTCTGAACTTGTAGAACAATCTACTATTAAATACGCCCAACATGAGGCTGAATGACGAAAATATGTAACTTAACTAGATATACACGGTACAGCATTGGATTTCTTAATTGTTTGACAGCAAAGTTCTATTTAGATTTTGTAAAGAACTTGAGCATATTTTGTTGGCTCAGTTCGAAAACACTTTTTTTACTCTTTTATACGAAAGTGAAATTTTCTGGCGCCTGTTAGCGGTTTCCCAAAAATATACGTTTGCTTCCCTGGTCGGTTTCCAATGACAGTTGGAGGGAATATAATACATTGACCCGTTGGCACTGGAGAGGGAGGCAATGTGATTAATAATAAATTAACTAGCTTCCTGACTTTTATATTTCATTAATTTTGAATGGAGCTGAATACAAGAGATAGTCTCATCATAAAATGTAAAAAGTGTCATATGTATAACTCTGGACTAAAATGTTATTTCCTTCCTTGCATGATTACAATTGATTAGATACTATTCTAGCTAACGCTGGAGAATTAAACTACATCCGTGGGAGGAAATGATACATTTTCCTCCCTAGTAATACAAATAGCTATAAAAAATGTGTTAGGTAACTTTTTAAATTTGAAAACAAAATATCTAATTGGTGTTGATCAGAGACTGTTGAAAATTGCCAGGTGACTGATAAACTTAGTTGAAAACGGCTGATTGAAATAGGAATTCGTACATCAGATATAATAATAAAACACATTTGCTCAAGCAAGTAACAATAAACTCATTTTTACATTCAAGAGACCTTTATACCATGTGTTCAGAACGAAATTACATAAGGGGGACAGCAAACTTTTTAGAGAGCAATCTTTAGACCATTCAATCACGATATTCTCGTATAACATAAACTTCCAATAGCAACAACAGTGACGACAGTTAATGAATTCTAAAGCTTGCTGTTGACATTACTTTTATATTCCATGGCCAACCCTTATGTAATTTTTTTTAACACACCGTATGGGAATCGGGAAAAATATGTGTTTCATAAAATTACTGTCGACGCTCGACAAATAAATTGCTCGGGTTGCTTTCATATGTTTACTTCAAATTTCAAAATTTTATCAACATCTTTAATAATACGTATTAATTTTATCCAAATATATAAGAATACCTATTGATTTTAAGTTTAAGGCAATAAAATATCTGAAATTACATAACTTGGGCCACTATGCCCTGTTCTTTAAAAAAAATAGGGGAATTTAGTGTAAAATCATTAAGAAGCCAATATCTGAATGCCTCGTAACTAGCATGGGGGTTTTGTATGTTTCGTCCATCAACACAGCACCCTGTATAAGATAAATCAGCATATGAGCATTACAAGACAAGAAAGCGACAAAGAATGGATAATTTACAAAATGTTCAATGCAAGAATGCAATGAACTTATGCGGCTTTTTTAAATTGTAGTAGCACCATATACCACACTGCAGTTTTGTGCCAACCAGGCATGAAATTTTACAATTAGATACATTTTATGTGTTTTACGCTGTTTAAATGTCGAATTTTGGCCGTTTAGTTCAATTCCTCACTCAGAAACCTAACGCCTGTTAAACTTGCACGGCAGTATAACCTTATGCTAGTACATCGTTTAAAACATGCAAATTGAAATGAATACATAATTATTATGAATCAATATCGTCTAATGAAGCTATTTTAAATTATATTTTTACCGTAGGTATTGTAATCTGTAACGTACTTACCGTAAATATAGTTTTTGCATTTTACACTATATTAGCTTCACTATTACAACTTACATATCACATTTACAATCACACACCAATGGGAATGCACTCTTTGCTAGTACACGAGTCGTACAAAATGCGAATGTTGATAAAGTTGCTGTTATTCGGCTCGTCAGAGGAAATCATAGATTAGACTTATATTGTTCCTAGAAAACCTTATTCCGATTTGCTTAATATGTAACTTAATAAGACCTTCTCGTATTTTTTGCGTTCTGGAGATTTAGCACCCAATCGAGGTAAGTAATTCAATACTTGAGTCTAGTTGCGATATAATAATAATAATAATAATAATGTGTTTATTGGAAACACAATATAAATATAACAAAATAACAATTAAATATTGCATAAATGTAATAGCCAACCTCAGGGCGAGGTTCAGAATAGTGGCATGGCCACATACTACTCTAACACCTAACCCTGATACTTATAGAAAATTCAAAGTACAAAACAATAAATAAACTAAAATGAAATAAAAAGTTTAAGTCTTACATTGAAACGTCCTGCCGCAGTTTTTTCAAGGAGGCAGTGAGGCAAGCTTTAAATTTCCAACAGCCGCATTGTTTATATTTACCACAAACAGAATTATATAGTTTAAAAACGGTATAAGAAAAGGATCGTTCAAAAAATGTAGTTTTATGAGATGGAGGAGTAATTACATTTTTAAATCTGATGTGAATATTGTGGATATCTGTTCTAAATTTGATCTTGTTGTATAAATACGGAGGATTCTTGTTTTTTTATCAATTTATGAAAAAACAGGCTGAGTGAAGAAGACGTCGATTTTTCATATTGAGCCAATTGATCTCCGTTAATTTATGGGAAATTCATTCAAATTTTCGAATGCTATAAATAAAATGCAAGCAGCTATTCTGAACTAATTGGATTCTGTTGCAATCGTAACTGTCAATAGAAGGATCATATACTACATCATAAAAATTAAAGTTGGAAAGGACAAGACTTTCCGATAGAAGTGTTTTCGTTTTTATTGTCATCATTTGTCTGTTGTAATAAAGTTGTTTTAATGCTACGTAAGCTTTTTGAATGTTTTTGATAATATGCTCCCTAAATCTTAACCTATGATCAATGCACGTGGCAGCAGGTTCGAATCCGGCATCGAGCATAACAGTGTTTTTAAATAAAATATGACTTTAGAACATTCAAGACAGCCTTACAGTTAGTACGACAAAATATAAAAAAGCGCTTCCAACGCATACAAGAGAGATAGCACGATTGTAAGAGAAAGAGTAAGTATACAGATCACGTGACTAATTCAAAATCCAAAAATGGCGCGAGCAAAATCAAAATCCAAAACGGCACCAGCATCACCTGGCTAATTCAAAATCAAAAATGGCCGCTTAAAACAAAATGACAATTCAAAATGCAAAATGGCCGACACTTAAATTAAAACAAAATGGCGCTCTAGCAACACGTGGCGAAATCAAAATCCAAAATGGCCACCGTGTGACGAAATCAAAATGGCTGATGCCCCAGGCAATTTAATTCTGTCCCCATTCTACTTTTGTATACTGGCACCTAGTAATTTTACACAAAATTCCATTTAGTTTTTTAAAAGAACAGTGCATAGAGACCAAATTCACGTAATTTCAGATATTTTATTGCCCTAAAATAGAATCAATAGGTATTATTAAAGATGCTTATTTTGAAATTTGAAGTAAAAATATGAAAACATCCTGAGCAATTTAATTGTCGAGCTTTGACAGTAATTTTATGAAATACGAAAATAGAAAGAAGAAAAAGAGATTAGCTGACCATACTTGAGTAATTAGACCCTCAATGGGGTGCTAAATTTGATTTAGGGTTACTTTTAATGGTTACATTGCCTCAAACCGTTATAATATTTAGTCTTGTGACAAGTTTTACCCCGGCTAGTGGGTCAGTCGAGACATCGGTTGTGAGAAAAAACAATATTATTTTATTAAATTTATTTAACAAAATTGTTACGGTCTCAAGCGGGTTTTACGACACCGCGCCGGATCATACAAAAACTAAGCAGCCGACGCTGACGATATTTTATATAATCGGGACAAAGACTCACCTAGGCCGCTGGCCAACCCCAAGAAGGAAATGCCGGCTAAGCATCAGTGGACCGAGGAAGGGTTCTTCACGAGATTACCTACGGGCAACGGCCAAAAAAGCAGTAAAAATTGACAAAATTGAATAGGGCGCCACCCGTTTTATTCACAAACGAAAATACAAGGATAGACCCAGAGTAAAACCGGGAAAATCAAATGAGCCTACCTTCTAACTTATTACCTTGGCGAAATCTGAAGCTTAACGGGAGTCGAATATAGTAGTAGCCTCATGAACTTTAGCACTCCAGCGACGAGGGCAACCGACCTACCTGCAACGCTTAAACACTCAGGCTTCATTTTACATCAATCTTGACACAGTACCTAAGTCACCCTGTAAACAAGCATGCACAAATACAAAGGAATCATAAGTCAAATACAGTAAACAGATCTATTAGGCCAAACTCATGGCCGAAAATTACAACGATGCCGACGTGGTCAGCGTATACAACAAACTCACATCATATAATGGACTAAACCTAAAAGAAATATAACCCAGCTGGGGTGCCTTATCTAAAAATATTCCTCAACCCTGTACGAGTAAATCAACATATAATCGGCGTCGCCGACTGGCAGCAAAAACATAAACGGACAATTTCCAAAACATTGCCGGGCTCGTAACACAAAGTTTAAAATGTAGCAGTGAGTGTACAATGCCTTGATTAGGCGGCGGATAGCAAATATGCTTAATTTAATACATTTAAACAAATCGGCTGACGGCAAAACATGATTCAAATATCGGGCCCAGCTTGTAACACAAAGATGAAATTTAGAAATGAGTGTACAATGCCTTGATTAGGCGACGGATAGCAAATATGCTTAATTTAATACATTTAAACGGACCGGCTGACGGCAAAACATGCACGATTATTGTACAAATATACAAAACACACCCTGCCACTTGCACTGCTCGCCGAGAACCGACTCAACACGGAAATCGTAATAAAGCTGTAACAGCACGAACACAGGACGCCGTGCGAGATTCGACATTTTCAGTAAATATGTCAAAGTGGTGTAGTTTTTATTAAACAAAATAACAACATTCTTCAAATGCCCCTCTATAATAACACCTGTTGTGTCTGTGTCGGCCTTTCTAATCGATTGTCATAGATTGGGCGCAGTTCGTCAGTTATCGGCCCTTCCATTGCCGTGCCCTTTATAATGCAAAGATAAGCAACTACGTCAGCCAACGGAGTTCAAGTCAACTCGTAAATAAAATTTCTATGGATGATTTTGGAGTTCCCCATATAGGTAAGCGATGATATTCACCTAATTTCTGCTGCATTTTTATTTATTTAGTGCCATTACACGTTCTTCCAGTGCCTCTCTGCTGTGAGTGTCAGTATTTTAAAAGAAAACTTTCGGATAAGGCACAGTAATTATTAAGACGTCTAGAATGCACTTTTACTTTCTACATCCAGTTGAAGCGTGCTATGAACACATGAACCTTTGCTCGACTCTATGCTATATCATATATCTGCTTTACTCGTTACGCTGCTTTTTGCTCTCCGTTTCACTCTGTTTGTCGCAAAAATGTCTGAATAGTAATGGGGTTCCGTCTGGGAGCGCAGATTCGAATGCTACCGACTGCGATAGTTCTTTTCGTTGGGAAATAATGTTATTCGCATTACTAATTAAGTATGTTCTCTTACTGTTTTAATATTACTAGAAGCATTAATATATCTTTTTCTTTTTTTCACATAATTTTGAACTCCCTTCAACAGTTATTCGACTTAGCAGAAGTTGCTTTCTTGAGTACGTTTTTTTTTATTAAAGCCGTTAAAACATTTTCTTCTGTAACTTTTTTATTACAAGTAAATTTTAAAAGTACAAAAGCTATTTTAGTCATGATAAGGCCACCTATGTAGTGGTCTTAAAAGTTAGTTTAAATGTATGTCAATGTTGTTTTCACTACTTATTACAGCTAAATTTGAAAGTCTTCCCTGTGTTATACTTGTTTTTAATAATCTTTCATAATTAACTTGGAAAATAACGTGTCACTCTCGGCAACAGAGACAGGTATGTTAAGTAAATGCGTAAAGCAATCGATAAATTTGAGATAACTTAATTAAGTTATTGTTAAACAAATATTTCAAAGTATCGACTAAAAATCAACTGCATTTATGTCTAAATGATTAGTTCCAAAATTTACTCATTTAGCCAGATTAATTGATTCATCGTCGTGGACCTGGTTAAAATTCAAAAACAGATAAACACTTTCACTTGGACCCCTTCAGACAATTGCAAGAAATTTTAAAACCTGAAAGTGAATAGTATACTGTACAAGTTGAAAAACTGTAGAATACTGCCTAAAAATTTTAATATAAAAATGGTGAGGCACTATCACCCCATGCTCGAGCTTGACCTGCAAGGCGGAAAATCAAAAATATTAAATACCATGCGAAATGTTTTGCATTTTAAAATTAAACTATGCGTTGCTATGCAGTAAGGTGCTGCTATGCAGAAAAACCACTTCTCTAAACGATTTTGTATTTATGAATACGGTACATTTCTCTACAATAGGTCAAAATAGTATATTATGTTATTAGGAGCAATACTTACACTTTATGTGGCGTTGTAACAGCCTGCATTGACTAATTATTTGCTTAATTTTTGAGCCATGAATAATTACCACTGTTAATGAACTTTTTAATCTCGGGCAGCTCATATGCCAAGATCCAATTTACTCTCTCAAGTATATAGAAAAGTACACATAACATAAAAGGGATTTATTTGGGTATAACTATTTACATTGTGACATAATAATAAATAAAATATTTCCCGTATTTGGTACAAAAGAATATTGTTTTCTCCCCTGATCTCTTCGGGTACCTGGCAGGTAGACAACCCCTTTTGCTTCACAGGCTGTACGGGTTGCGGATCCGCGAGATCCCACACGTACCGCTATTGTGGCTGACGCAAACGTCCTCTAGCGGTCACAACTGTAAATGTAATAATTCGAGGTTAGCTTTATTTATATTTGTCGAACATAATAAATTCGGGTGTAATCTTGTTTATTCCGGGGGTTGTGACTATGAATAAACGTAGGGCGAAGGTCGGACTTGCCCTAACCTAATCCGCAGTGCCGAATAGCTTCTTTTAGCAAGAAATGACAGTGTATCAAATTCGTTTAGAAACGGTAATAACCTTCAAAGTTGCTAATTAAACCACGGAGATTTTAATTGTTAAATTAAAGCACTACGGACAGGCTCAGGACGTTTATAAAACAGGATTCCTCCAGGTGAGTAAAGCTCTGAATTCTTATAACAAAACTGTCCGGCGCCTACGCCGGTGTCGTGACCTTGATATAAGTTTACGTGATTAATTTCGGGATTCGAAGCTTTTACTTGGATGCAAAAGCACTCACAGGGGTTGCATGAAATTAATTACCAACTTTCTGAGAGGCGAGTGAAGCTCTCTTAGGTTTTATGAATAAGTTTCGTGTTTCGACTCAATAAGGATTTTGAGATTTTTGCCAGAATAAAGAGTGACACCCTTTTAAGTTTTGCAAATAATCTTCGAATTGGTTCTTGCGACTAGTGTGTGCCGTTTCTACAGGTTGAGAAAAATTTATAACCAATCGTTTTAGGTCGATAATTACGAAGCCTCAAAACGATTCTTGTTATAGCGCGTTCAGGACGGTTTCCCAGGAATTTCTAGTCGCAGGAATCAAGTGTTTCGGACCGGTTTCAGGAACTAGGTCCCGGAGGATCTAGAGCGAGACGCTGGTCAGGGACGGTGGACGCAAGCCCATCTGACAGCGTGCGTTTTGTATTTATACAATACCATACTGTTTATCAGTGCTGGAAATTTGGGAGGGATGCGCCGAACGACGTCCTGTCGATGCGGGCGCAGAACGATGATTACGCCGTGTTATCATTTTCTCGCGCTTTGGCGATGTTTTCTAGGAGAATGTGACGAAATTTTAGCTGGACGAAATTTGAACGCATTCCAATGCGTAGAAATAATAATTTCAGCCGGAGCTAACGTCACAGCGTTTCAGTCTTTAGTATGTCAGATTTAGAAACTAATCAGTGTACCCCGCCTGAAGTAGCAAATGCTGCCAAGTTAGGAATCACAATTCTTAAATAGTGCATATTGCACAACACTACATGCCGTGTGCCAAGGCTTCATTTAACGGTTTACTATTTTCGGGTGTTTGTAAAAAACTTCCCATTATTTTCAATATGGATATTATTACAGAAAACAATCATTTATTATGCATATTGGCTGTGTTGTTTCTAACTACGAACGCAAGTACATTTCATTTAATAATAAGGAGGTGTTGTTACTGCCTTACTGTATCGGACCACGGTCGTCCCCACGCTCCGTTTAACCACACCCTTATTATTTCTGTGATAATGGTCTACTGTGCAGCAGTTCTACGTTTTAAATGCGGCATACGCCGCGGGCTGCTAGTTTTAAATGATTTAGCTAATTTACTTTATCTCCACTCGTCAGCGGGGATACGATGTTTAGATGCCATGGCAATAAAGTAACACTTTAGCATTATTCATCCAGAAATATAATGTCACATTTTACTGACGTTTGAAAGAAAATCATTATTTTACCCATCTATTTTTCTGTGCTTGATGTTACCCGGTCGGGTTATCTCATTGGTTGTGATCATTTGACGCTTTATCTTCACCAATAGCGTTGTAAGAGAACTCTATTTCAAATTTAAAAAAAAACAGTTATGTAACCAAGGTCTAGCTGCCGCCCCTTAGGTCCTGCCGCCCAGGTGCCGTGCAACACTTGAACCCCCGCTTAAGGCGGCCCTGTGTGTTAAACTCGTTACTGTTTACCGATGCTGATCTATTATTAGGAAGGAAAACTTTTCGTTGTCTACACATATTTTCTTATTAATTAACGTTCAGGATTGGATTAGCTGAGACAAACTTCGCCAGAGGATGGCTTGCTATGTGGAAATTTCTATAATCTACAATCTAAGACTCAACATATTAATTATAAAGAAGCTAGAAGTGTAGTTTGAGATTAAATTTATCGTAGAAACTAATTAGACACATTATAAACGTTCGTATTATACGTAAAACAATCTAGATTGTATAGATATATGTATGCACAATACGTACACTTTACTTTCGTGCTCCCAGTAACGAAACAGATATACGAGATACCTGACGTCCCCAAGAAATAATTTCATATATTATTAAGTTTGCAGGTAACTGAATAGTATTCTACGCCTACAAACGACAGATCACGCTATTGTTATTCCGATTTTTATACGCGTACTATTGACTAAGTATTTACAGGAATTTACATACTTTTCCCATAAGTGTTAAAATGGTGAATATTTATGTCAGAGCGTAAATAATTACCGGGGAAGTATTAGCTCAGCAATCGAGGAGTGCTCATAGCCATTAATTGCCAACTATATGACCCAATTTGTTATTGACTTGTCGAGCGCTCGGGATAAAAGAGGCACGCAAACTGCGTTTTTCTGCAGATGCATTTTTAATAACTAAAGCGTCAGTGACATTACTCATCGTTGATTTACTTATGTACTCAGCGCATGTAATATTCATGGCACGCTACATTACGTAGATCAGGAATTAATCTTCAATAAATTATTGCTTCAATTAATTTCTGCGTATGCCTCCTACAACGTAGCCAGACGTGTGTTTTTGTTTCGATAAATCACCCAACGGGAATGAATTTGTGTACTAACGAGGTATTTAAAATAAAAGACTTGTTTAGCTCTTAAATGCATGTTTTGCGCAGCAATGCGCAATCTGGAATTTCAGCCTGCATCGAAACTCGTGCTGAAGTAGTCAGACAACTTAATAAAAAATACTTTTAGAAATTCAAGGTGTATCATTTAAAGGTAGTGCAGCACAGGAAGAATTTAGAACTTCATACCCAACAAGAAAGGTTTTATAATTCAATTCAGACTGCTGAGCTATAGTATTTCTTAATGACAAAACTTATTGGATATCTCATTACTTAATTTGTATTTGCAATTTTACAAAATTCACCCTATTTAAGCGGTGTAATAGATGTGACGAACAAAATTCACTACCCTACAGCACTGCTTCTCCTGGAGCTTAAAAACGTCACGTTTTTGTATGTGGTCTTGTTTATTGCAAAAAATGTAAGCTAATCATTACTAATACTTGCACTTATAGCTTGTATATTCGAGAAACTATTTAGAAGAATACAAATTATTAATAAATAAATTAGACATATCAGAATTTTTATGGCATAGGATGTTGCTTGCTAAACATTTTTTGTAAAATTTCTATTAGTCAGTATTCCTATCTACATTATGTCATGATAATCTCTGAAACTTCTTTGTGGCGTGAATCTATAAATAAGAATATGAATTATACATTATGTCATCATAATATCTATGTCCTATTGTTCAGTTTCGAATAAAACGCTAACATCGTTTTTACTGTAATAAGAATTTGATGACAACTTTTTTGAATTCGCATAAGTTGATTGCAATTTTTTGTACCGCAATTGAATTCGTAGTTACTAGAGAGTATAACATATGACAGTGTCGCATATTACTGTTTCTCCGTGCCGCTTTTAATTAATACAGATAACGCTGTAATAAGAATAACTAACTCCCAGTAATTTGTGTAACATTGAACATACCTACATTAAACCAAATGTCCATTGTCACGGCTATAATCGCTCTCAATAACATTTTTGAGGATTTGGCTTTTGTTCGAACAATAATTGAACCATTTCACGCTAATGCTATTTTATAAATATGTAATGTATTCACTAAATAACAAATAATATTAGTAATACTCGAATCTTATAGAATTTATTAATCCTTATTAATTCCTTTTATTTTTAGTTGTCTTTTTGGACAGTTCATCCATGAGATGCAAAACAAAACCACAAAAACCTCTTTACGGTTATGTAATCCATCAGCTGTAATTAGCATTCATTTACTAACAAAGCAGTATGGTTGTATTATTAATTGTAAAGCATCTCGTACAGTCCCCTCATACAGTTTATAAGGCACATACCAAATAACAAATTAATTTTACGTTGATGTTATAAATCCCATATGATTTTTATTCAGTTATTAATAAAGAAAAATTCTTGCAGTTGATTTCAAGTAGCAAAGCTCAACAATGCAGATATACGTGGGTAGGCTGAAAAGTAATGCACACATGGTTGTAGAACGCGAACGCAATGACCTACGGAGACGCGCATGATTGTATTCGGAAGCTAAATTCTTCTTTTATGCGCCTACCAAGTTTGAAGTAGTTTTGTTCATCAGTTTTTTAGTAGCGGAAGTATGGAGACGTGTTCTCGTGCTATGTCAATGCGAGTTAAACAGCACGCGGTTAAAGAATTTTTAACTGCTGAAAACGTGATTCCTACTGAGATTCATCGCCATTTAAAGGGTCTTTTTGTTGACGTTAATGTATACCCAAATTTGTTCAAGATTAGAATTAAAAGTAATAATAAAGTAGTTAATATTATTGTTGATATACATACCAACTCAACCACCCCTAGTTTGCCTGTCTTTCCTGATAAAGTTGTAGCCTTCAATTTTTATTGAGCTGGCAGATAACCACGTTTCACTTAAACCAAACAAGGTGCACCCGCTCTCAATCACAACATTCCTGAGATCATTAAATTTAGAAAATTTTTTTTTATTTGACAACCAGTTTATTTACAATCTGCCATACACTATACAGCATTCAGTAAATTGTATTGAACATGCTAATGTCTTGGGGGCTATTGTCGTACAGACAATTACCCTATAAATAACCTAAAGTAGATAGGCTTATGACTACTACATAGTGATAGGGATATTGAAACTTAAAACTAAATAACTTGCGCACCACTTTTCGGAGGGCAGTAACTAAGTGAATCTGTTTGGTAACTCTAAGGGGGTGACTCGCTTTAGTCGGCGCACTACACGATTATGTAATAAGTCACT
Organism: Agriotes lineatus; assembly: GCA_940337035.1. Classification (NCBI taxonomy): domain Eukaryota; kingdom Metazoa; phylum Arthropoda; class Insecta; order Coleoptera; family Elateridae; genus Agriotes; species Agriotes lineatus. The sequence goes on from CALNHX010005057.1 coordinate 72,732, forward strand.
AGCTAGATTGTTTGGATGCACGGCAAGGCGGTCACTGTAATTGCCACTCAATTGAGTAATCACTTCACTAACCGAGCTAATCCCGAGATCACGGCTGATAACAATGTTTGGGACGTACCATGGGGCATTCACAATGTTACGTAGCACTTTAGATTGAAAGCGTCTGATGATATCTATGGTGGAGTTTGCCGCTGAGCCCCATAACTGCAGGCCGTAGGTCCAGATGGGTCGTAGAATAGTTTTGTACAGGAGCAGTTTGCTGGCTGTTGATAACTGTGATGGTCGTCCTAACAACCAATACATTTTGCGAAATTTAAGTCCTAACTGCTTGCGTTTGGTCCAAACATGATGTTTCCAAGTGAGGCGTCTATCCAGGTGTATCCCTAGGTACTTGACAGTGTCTTGTTGAGGAAGTTGCTGATCATTGAGAAGTACGGGGGGGCAAGTTTCTCGTCTCAATGTAAATGTAACATGTGCAGATTTCGTTTCATTGGCTTTAATACGCCATTTCCTTAGCCAAATATGCAGGTTGTTAAGATGGGTTTGCAGCTGTTGAGATGCTACGACAGGGTCAGGATGGGATGACAGGATAGCTGTATCGTCCGCGTATGTAGCGATAGTGGTCAGTCTAGTTAAGGGTATATCCGCCGTATAGAGTAGGTACAACAGTGGGCCGAGGACACTCCCTTGAGGTACTCCAGCAGTGATTCGGTGTAAAGCGGTGGTCTCACGTTGAACTTTAACTAGGAAATGCCTGTTAGTTAAATACGATTTGAGTACTAAGAAAAGGTCCGGTGGAAGTATATGTCTGAGCTTAAACAGTAAGCCGTCATGCCAAACCTTGTCGAAGGCTTGGGAAATGTCAAGAAACACTGCAGAGCAATATCTTTTTGTTTCTAACGCCTTTGTGATTTCATGGACTAGTCGATGCACCTGTTCAATAGTGGAGTGTTGTACACGGAAACCAAACTGGTGTTGAGGAAGCAAAGTATTTTGTAATATGAGTGCTCCGAGTTTTATCTGAAGGAGTTTTTCAAACACCTTTGAGAGGAGCGGAAGGAGACTTATTGGCCTATAAGAGGTCACCTGCTCGAGCGGTTTACCTGGTTTCAGGATGAGAATTATTGTAGCAACTTTCCACTGATCTGGGAAGTAACCCAATCTAAGCACTGCATTAAATAATCTTGTTAGAAATTTTATGCCTTTGTCTGGGAGTTCTTTAAGGACTATGCTGGTGATTAGGTCGTATCCAGGGGACTTATTTTTAAGGCCTCTAATTATATTACTTGTTTCTTTAGAGCGAAAAGGTTTAGTTGGTAGACTCACTTGAAATGGTGCTGTTAAGAATTGCTCTATTTCGCTTTCTTCTTCGGGAGTAGCTTCGGAGGGGTGAGGCACAAACACCTGTTCAAGATGGTTTGCAAAAACCGTCGCTTTTTCCGTAGGACTTCTTGCCCAGGTACCGTCTTCTTTACGAAGTGGAGGAATATGTTGGATTGGTTGTTTCAACTTTCTAGTGGCTCTCCATAAGGAGTAGTCTGCATCTGCTGTTGGGGAAAGCGTTTCTAGATAATGCTGTATTGTCTGATTTTTTAGTTGTTTGAGGAGTAGTCTGAGTCTGGCTGTTGCTCGATTGAAATTTGTTCTGTCAACTGGAGCTCTGGTAGTTTGCCATCGTCGTCTTAATCTTCTTTTTTCAGCTATTAGCTTTTTAACTAGTATTGGACAGTCAGCTGTGCGATGAGTTTCAGTTCTCCTTGGGGTCGCGTCCCATGCAGCGTTTTGCACAACGCAATTGAAATGTTCGACAGCAGTTCTTAGGTCCTCTTCCGTTTGGAGGGAGATTTCTAGACGTAGGGATTTCTCGACTTGTGTCTTAAAGTAGTTCCAGTTAGTTCTGTTAGTAGTCAGGGACGGAGGTCGTTCAGTTTTCAATATTTGGGACCCAAGAGTGAGTAGAATAGGCGTGTGGTCGGATGGTAGGTCTAGGCAAGACTTAATTTGAACCGAATTTAGGCTTATATTCTTGATAAAGAAGAAATCCAAGAGATCAGGGAGCTTGTTAGGATCTGAGGGCCAATAAGTCGGTTCTCCAGTGGATATAAAATTTATGGTGCGTGACGTAAAAGCTTTCATTAGTTCACGACCCTTAGTGAACGTTAGCCTGGAACCCTAGTGTGTGTGCTTGGCATTGAGGTCACCTCCCGCTATAAAACGGGTGCCCAGTGTAGTAAGGTAGTGTTCGAAGTGTTCCTGCTTATTCGCATGCCGTGGTGGACAGTAAACAGCTGAGAGGGTTAGAGGTCCTAACCAGTCCTCGACTACTACTGACGTCGCTTGTAAGTGCTCTGCACAGTATTTGTGTGTTTCGAAATGTTTTATTGTATTTCGTATAATGATAGCGGTGCCAGCATGTCCGGTTCCATCAGGATGTAGAGTAACGTAGGTGGAATAGTTGGGAATCTTCAAGTGACTTCTTTCGGTAAAACGGGCTTCAGAGATGAGCATAACATCTATGTCGTGTTGTTGGATGAAGGTCGTGAGTTCAAGAGCACGTTGTTGTAAGCCGTTGGCATTCCATTCAGCAATTTTTAAAAATTGAGGCATTATGAGAGTTTGGAGACAAGGGATGTTAATAAATTTAACATTGTTGACATCTGTTCCATAAGGGTCTTCATCATCTGTTTAAGTTCAAACATATCATTGGCTGGTTGAGGTGTTTGAGGTACTTGTATTTGTTGAAGGGCACTGGGATGTGACTCTTGTACTTGCGGAGTTCTGCCGCTAACAATTTGTGCATGAGTGATACCTGATTGGATCAACGTTGACGGGGCTCTATTTATCTGCCTTTGTCTGAGTGACGGGAATGATTTTTGTTGCAATTCTTTGTAAACGGCGCAACCCTTGTAATTCGCTGGATGATTACCATTGCAAAGAACACATTTGACATCATCACTTCTGGTTTTACGGAGGCACTGTGCAGTTAAGTGGTTGCCTGCACATTTAACGCAGCGGGGACTTCTGTTGCAGAATTTTTTTGTGTGTCCCAGTCGTTGGCATTTCGTGCACTGTGGAATCTCTCTTTTAGGTCTGGGTGGTTCAAATTTTACTATGGAATGTAAAAGTTTGGTTATGTTATATATGTCCTTGTTGTTTGTAGCTGATTTAAGTTCCACAGAGAATAAAGGTAATTGTTTCTTGGTGACACGGTCTCTGATGTTTGATATATTTGTGACTGTGTGGTCGAGGTTTTCAATAGCCTGCTTTAGGGTTGCAGGGTCAGTAGAGGGATGAATATTTCGTAGTACAACTCGGAAGCTACGATTTTGTTTATGTTGATACGAGTGAAATTCTGTATTTTTCTCAGCTAAGGCTTTTATTATAGCAGTATACTTTTCAGTTGTGGCGGGTAATATTTTTACCTCATCGTTATAAAGTACTTTCAGCTCATATTCGTTTTTGGCTGTACCCTCCAGTAGCTCTAGTAGTGGTGGCAAAAATTTTACCCCAGATACAAAAATTGGGGGAGGTTTGGGGTTCTTTTTGTTAGCATCTTGATGTGAGTCAGAGGAGCCTGTTGCGTCTTCAACATCTAGGTTCTCAAAGCGATTGGACGTTTCCACTGGTTTGTTTAGCCAGTAGTTTGTGATTTTTGCTTGTTTCAGATTAGATTGGGAGACATCTGCACTTCTTTGACGTTTTCTATTTTCAACAATTTGCCAATCTTGGTCTTGTGTAGATTGCGTAGCCTGTGCATGCGGTTGTGATAAATATGAAATATTGTGGAATTGATTAGGTGGAGACTGATTAGCCGAATACGTTGTAAAATGTTGATTTGAGTGTACAGGATGCTGCAGATAAGTGTTATTATTTGGCATAGGTTGATAATTAGCTGACGGGTAACCCGGCACGTACGAAGAATTCGGTGTGATTTGATCTGCTTGCATTTGTTCATGATTTTGATTGGTAAAATGAGTCGGTGGATGTTGATAGTAAGCCATTAAGGCTTGTTTAATTTATAGTGACTGCTAATGTAATAACGAAAATAAACTAATTCTTATCCTAATAGCACTTGACCCGAAGGTCACTTACATGTGTTTCGCTTGCAAACACGGAGCGGCAGGCAATGAACTTTACACTCCGAGAATCAGGCGAGAACTGAACGTTTCACTTAAACCAAACAAGGTGCACCCGCTCTCAATCACAACATTCCTGAGATCATTAAATTTAGAAATTAACGACCTAACATTTAGATGACATAACTTTATTTTCCCCATTGTAGCAAAAACAACTGTTGTAAAATGATTATTAATAAATTCTAAAAGCTAGATTAAAATTACCCTAGAATAAAATAAAAATCAAATGCAAAAATTACATTCTGTACAGGCATTATCTACAATAGCATCTAGAAAACACGGTAAATATTAAAAGAAAATTTAAATGTCCACTGGGATTACCAGCAACCGCTCGTAATTTTGCGTGTTCTAAAAGTTTTAAAACACGTTGCTACTGACAACGTGCCTAATGAAATATTTTAAACACCTTACTACTGACGACGTAAACTAATGAAAACATGTTATTAAACAGTTGTTTTACAAAATTAAAACTGCCAACTAAAAGGCAATTTTACACACTGTCGTAGATAATAGTAATTTACAATACAAGTGCGTAAAGCTAGTCTTTAGTCACGAGTGGGATAGAGTTAAAACGCGAGTGAGCGAGCGTTTTAAGCCACGCGAGTGACTAAAGATGCTTTACGCATGTGTATCGTACAATATTTTATCTACGATAGAATCTAGAAAACACGATAAATATTACAAGAAAGTTCAACTGTAAATTAGGATTACCAGCAACCGGTCGTAATTTTGCGTGTTCTAAAAATTTTAAAACACGTTGCTACTGACAACGTGCCTAATGAAATCTTTCAAACACGTTACTCCTGACGACGTAAACTAATGAAAACATGTTATTAAACAACTGTTTTACAAACTTAAAACTGCCAAGTAAAAGGCATGTTTACACACTGTGGTAGATAAAGGATTTTTAATAATTTTATGCTTGCATTACAAACATTTTGCTATTGGTTATTTTTATAAATTCTATATATCCCTAGTTACTTACTATTTTACAGTTCTTATGTAATTACAAACTATGATCTAAACCCATCTGACTGTCCTTATTACTGTCAATTTTCACATTATTAATTTAAATAATGCCGATGCACAAATTTAACTTTAATCATTTGTACACAGCCGTTGCATAATAATCTTTTTCTTATTACACTTGTATATGTTGCTATAATATGTTCTTATGCATTGTATAGGTTATATGGTTTCATAGGTATTTTATTACCGTAGGTTCACATTGTCAACTCTAGTCTTACCATTATTTAAATTAAATTTTATTAATTTTATGAATAGTCAAATAATGCACTACCTAAATCAAATAACTTGCTATCAGATATACAATCGGGATTTCGACCTTCTTATAGCTGCACCACTGCACTGATGACCGTTACTGATGATATTCTTAAGGCAACTGACACTGGAATATTGCCAATACTCACCCTATTGGATTATAGCAAAGCATTCGACACGATTAACCACGATCTGTTGTTTGCAATACTTCTGTTTGATTCACACAGATGCGTGCATCAAAACCTTTTTGCTTATAAATAATTATTCATGTAATTCAAGTCATAACTGTTCTATCTCATTCAAAGGTCGTGGTAAAGTCAAATTTGCATCTTGCCGTATTTGTTTGCCTCTGTTAATATTGGAAAGGAATTTGTAAGCTTTCCTTAATGGCTTTTAAGCGGATGGATACACTTTCTAATAGGACTTAAGCCGACTTAGCGTATTTGGGACTCATGTGTTTATGGATTTCGTTCAATACCATGCCTCATTGAGAGGGCTTAGCATTAAGATTTCTTAAAATAAGCATTTATTCCTAAACAACGTGCGACGCTCCGATTGGCTACGCAGGATCGCCTCAGCCAATAGTGTTTGAGCCTTCCCCTCCTTGTTGAATTTGCGAGTTCAGCTCATTGTCAATTCAGCTTCAGTTAGATTCAGAATTTCGAGTAAGCAAGTTCAGCTATGCTTTGTGCTGGTTTGCAGTCGGTCTAGCTCCCTGGTAAAGACGTTTCCAGGTTGTTTTGTGTGACGGTTACGCGCGATTCGCTATTTTCGCGTGGCCAATCCAAGCGTGTCACAACAGTCGAAGCTATTGTAAAAAACCATCGGTCCATCAGTGACGTTTGTAATCGTTGTTACTCAATATACTCGTGTTTGTTAAGTCTTGTTTCACTCCAACAAATAACTGAACCCAAGTCAAGGGTTATTAAGTGGCAGTTCCCGGCAATCCCATTGAACCGGAATTCGCAGCGGATTAACTGGGGGCCCCATTCGTGGAAGCCTCTTTTCAAGTTAATCATACAAAAAACAACTTCAGTACGTGGGTTTTTATCTAAATGCAATCGATTTATTTAAAAGTTACTTTAATAAAAGAACTCAAAGTGTAAATGTGGACGGTAATCTTTCACCAGCAAGGACCATATTGCAAGGCGTGCCTCAAGGTTCGATTCTCGGCCCACTACTGTATACTTTATATACTTCAAAATTTTCTGAATTTGTTGAACATAGTAAGATGCATATGTATGCTGATGACACGCAGATTTATGGCTCATTTCTACCATCCGATTTTAACCAAGGGATGAAAGACATCTCTAGGGACTTGAATAAAATATTTGATTTGTCAACCAAACATTGTCTGCTTTTAAATCCATCGAAATCCTGTGTTCTTCTGTTTGGCAGAAAAGTTGACTGCGAAAATGTTAAATCTATAGTTCAAATGCCAAAATCTTGGGCCTTGTTTTGGACAATAGTTTTAGATACACATATAAACAAATGTATACAAGAACCATACCTGAATCTAAATCTACTGTATCCACATAGATTGTATCTAACTACAGATCAAAAAAAAATGCCGTGTGATGCTCTAGTGATCTCTCAGTTCTCATATTGCTCAGAGATATACTCACCTTGCTTAGATCATGATTCAGCTGAAAGGGTACAGAGAGTTCAAAAAGCTTGCCTAAAATTTATTTATTATATTCGGAAATTTGATCATATTTCAAACAAATTAATAGAGGCTAAATGGCTGAACATGCATAACAGACGCCTACTACATACAGCTTCATTATATAATAAAATAATTATTAATAAAAAAAACCGCCTTACCTATATAATATATGTACAGCGACCCCTATAATTGGCCTAATGGCTGTTGGCTGAGTACAAATAAAATAAATAAATAAAAATAATAAGATAACATTCCGAACGGATGTAGCTACATAATTTAAACTTAAGACACAAGGGTCTTATTACATCGCCACAGCATAAAACTGCTCTTTTTCAACGTTCATTTTAATATAACATCAGCAATATAGGCAATGAAATACCATATCCGTTAAAAGAATTATCTACTACTTCCTTTAGAAAACATTACTTTAAATATCTTTTAGCAAAGAATTAGTAACATGGTGCCTGCTAATATAATACAGCTAGTTGTTCGTATTCATATGGCTTTGCTAAGTAACATTTTATTTAGATTTTAGTATAATTTTTCTGAGTTAATGTAGGCCTTAGCTGTATATAACTGGTCATCTATTATTTCAAGGTTTCGTTGAAAAACAGTTTAACTGAACTAAACCTTGTGATTTTGGTGCGAATAATCTATATATTGCTTCCAATTGTGTTTTGTATAACATCTACCCTTCACCAAAATAAACACTGTATTAGTATTATTATTATTATTATTACACATCTTTACTGTGGAATATTGTAACTGATTAGTGTTAATGCAACTTCATTATCATGTTTCTTTATTTACATTAATTCAATACTCAATTAATCCTGCTGTGCCTGCCTTCTACACATTACTGTGTGAATGTAATTAAATTCACCGCTTTTCGATGTTCATTCTGTGTTCACTTATCAAATATTTTTTTATGATTATCATACCTTATAAATCTTTCCATAAAACACCATAATATTTCATCTTTACAATCACTCAAATTCAAACAAATTTCCGCAAACGAGTGCGTTAAACATGGTGTGTATGTATTGTACCCAGTGTATTTAGTGGTTTTTGATAAGAACTAGAAAACAGTTGAATTATGTGCGATTGAAGTTTAATACCTAAGTAGGTAATATGCAAGTTGCAATGTTTGGTTGTAATTTATTATGCATGTAAAAATTGGTACCGGACAATCTGATTTGTGGTGCAAAAGTGCACCTGCAGCATCCCCGGCAATTAAAAAATATCTAATTTTAGACATGAATAGAAGAAATCGGGACAAAAGTAGCATTATTTTTATTGTTATTTCTTATAAATTTTTATTTTTATTAATTTCTTATACTATAACCATCTGTATTTTTTAATAAATCGAGATTTTGTATAAATTCACGCCGAACTAACCACTCCTCGGCGTTAACCCGACATTACCGCATCAGTCTCGTTATTTCTTTTTGTCATGCCGTTACTACCAATGTGGGAATTCAATTAACCCTGAAATTCCATAAATAACCAGTACCCCATAATATTACTTTCCCTCTTTCAACTGAAATCAGAAGCTGCTTCATACTTTAATTAACTAATATTTTAATTAACGAATTAAAAACTAAAATTAGTGAACGCTACTAGTTAGAGAATACATTTTTATTTTATGCAGAGAAATACATTTATACTTCTACTACCTAGTTGAGTATTAATGGTAAAGTTTAAGATAGAAGTTATTGTGGCAAAATTATTATATTGACAGAAAGTTAGAAATACAATAAAATTTATTTCTGATATTTTTTTTGCTGCAACTCTGTGCTATGTTGACAGTTACAGGAGACCTAACACTAAAATCAGTTTTAAATTTTAGGTTTTCGTTGTGTTGCCTTCAGTAACCCTTCTCCGGAATGATGACACTAATTTTTATAATTCTATACGGAAAAAGAAAATGTGGCATAACCGAAAAACCATCAGTCAGATCAGTCTTAAATTTTGGAATTGGAGTAAACCGAAATAATAGATTAATATCTTATTATGGTTAGTTTTATAATGGAAAAGTCAAAGTTTGAATGCTTTTGGTAGAAAAGTTCGAAATTCCTGTTATTTGATTTTAGGAAGAAATGTTATACAATTTGTAGCTGTTCATCGATATGTTGCTGAAACAATAAATATGTACTGGTATAACCTTCATGTATCAGTGTGCTGAGAAGTTACAAAATTCCATTTTTAATGTCGTTTATAAATTACCTGAACGTCCGTGATTGGCCTTGCATAATGCGTCATCATTTAATGTTAGAAATGGATTTTCTACATAATTGTATTATAACCGAGTTACACATTGGGCAATATCGGAAAATACTTCTCCTATAGTTACTGAGTTACTGTGTTATTTGAAATTGAAACTTGTTTTGAAAAACCTGCAGTAAACCAATTTTTACTTAAATTAGGCAGTAGCAATACATAAAAATAAAATACTATTTAAGCCTGCACATCCTTCTAAAATTAGAAAATTAATAGTTTAAAATGCTGGTTGTAATGCTATTAACAGTTAAAAATTGAGATACCCTATTGACCGGAGAATACCCCCAGTCCATTACGTTTAATGGGCTAAACTGTGTACCTACCATGTTGCTTCGCAAATGGCTTGAGTGTAAAATAATTTAATCTGGATTGTATCTAGTTGTTTATCATATGGCAAAGAAAATTCACAGCAAAGTATGAAAATTTGAATATAAGATTAGCATTATTATACATGGAAGCACTTGCATAAAGTTTAAAAAAATATGTGGAACTACACAGTTTTGGTAATTAAAATTGAAGGACAAGGGATATATGTAACAATTATTTCCAGAAGAGAAATATGAAGGTGCGAATATAAAATGTTTAACACTGAGCACACAAACTATCAGGATTGTTGAGTCGGTGAGTAGCGCATAACAACGATAGGCCAAATCTTATTTTGTACATCAAAATGTATGAAAAGTTAAGTGAAAAATAACATGTTTTAACAAATAACCAGCTATTTAAAGCAGTCGCCTAGTACAATTCTACTTTCATACACATTCTAATACGGTTTGATTCTAAAACGCAGTTTATTCCGAATGAGCTTGTCGTAGCCGATCGAAATTCGCTATGCGACGTAGCAAAAATCGAGCTAACGGTACGGTTACTTTAAATGCAGAAACTATGTTTAGAGTACGGTAAACCAGAACTGCTCTACGCTTCATTAGATTTTCAGGTGACAGGTGAGGAGCATCATTACCTGCAAACCGTACGGATAGCAAGCTACAAGAGAAAACCATTTATGCCGGCAATTTTCCGTGCTGTCTAAATTACATATTCTAAAACAGCTTTAAATTGCCAGGATGCCTTTCGTTCGCTAATGCAATGTGATGGTAGTTGAAAGCGTATTATGTAGCGATCTATGGTCGATTCTGTCAAATGCTACGTTGCGAATAACCGAACTCTTTACTTGCACAGATTGCCTTGTAGATAGAGTGGAGATTGGCATCGTGCTGATAATTGGAAGAAAATGCTCTCACAGAAAGTACAATAAAATCCATGGATTAATAAATTTTATACTCGTCAAGAAGTATTAATACATCGGTTATAGTTACATAAGACTGCACCTTTAAGTTGCAACAATTTTACTTCCCTAATGTTTTTGTAAATATGCGAAAATGTACTAATTAGTTAATCTAAACTGAAACGGGAAACTATATTAAAAAATAAAATCCAATCAAATAGACCCAATTTTCATGCATTTTTCTAAAACCAATTGAAAATGATTCATTGCTTTAACCACGATTGTTCTTTCGTTTCAGCGGAGCTCATAACACTGATAATTTAAGTAACGCTGCAGTTACCCAATAAAATTTAAGATTTCCAACATGTTGAACCAATGAGGAGTTAATTACAATGATAATCACCACAAGCATGATAATTCTCATTCGATAATGGAAACGATATATTGACTAATTGTAACTCAAATATTGCAGTTTTCTCAGTTTCTGTTGATACAAAAAAAATCGTCCCGTACTCTACAAAATAATCTCGAGCAAGAAGCTATATTACACAGCACTGTAATGAGAACTAACTTTCAGAAACAAAAATTACCAGCAAATCGTCATTGAATATTCTTTGTCAAATTAAGTTTATTTCTCTTGTATGTCCAGGAAAGTTTGGAAGCAACTCCCTGAAACCGTGCTTGCATATTTACTATACCCAATAGCCAATAGTGCTAATAATATTGTTTGGTTGTTAAGGGACAGCTTTAAACACTGAGAAAACAAACTAACTGATTACAATAGCATCAATAAGAGACAAGCTACAAAATATAAATAACGTAATATATTTATTCTCAATTTAACTTGCTTATACGGCTGGTAAAATGTTATTATTCAGGTTTTGGTTTTATGGCAGCCATTTTTGAATAAAAGGTTTTTCTCGACAAATATATTTCGGAACTTTCTCTAGATGAAAATAACAAAAATAAAATTAGGTTGACTATTTATAATAGATATTAACTGATCACAGTTAAAAAAAAAATAACAACAACTAAAAGCTGTTAATACAGATTGAACACATGTTACGGTATCAAATGGTTATAAAGACACTCAAGGGTGGGGGAGTGCCACTTGCTTCAACATGTCCGGGAAATGCCAACGCTTACCCTGGAAATCTCACAAAACAGGCTAAAAGCCACGGCTTGGTACGCTCAGGAAGCTGGGCGTGGTTCTAGAAACAGTACACCACAGGGCAAGCGTGACGGTATGTATAGGGTGTTGCAAAATAAATGGGCGCTACGAGATTCAGACTCGAAACCCACGCTTAACCGAACCTCGAAAGCCAAACGGGGTAGGATATTAGTGTATAGCCAACGACCCCCAACGCATGTAGCGACAATTGCACCGACTTACCTGCGGCGTTTCTGAACTGCTTTCAGGCTCCACTTCACATAAAATCTGACAAAGTGTATAAATTAACCTATAAATAAACATGCACAGGCTCGTCGGAAAATCATAAAGCAACGCACAGTATACCGCTCTATTGGTTCAACATAATACAACACGCAGTCAGCGTACACGGATACAAATGTCAAATACAAACGGGCACTATGATCTATGAGCCCAGCTGGGAAGTCGTCTTACTACTAAAATAGCAATAGGTAACGGCCCTAACGCGGCGGCTGGCTTGTAAACACGAACGATTAATTTAGAATAGCCGGAGCTATTAACATGAATGACTAATTTAGAATAGCCGGAGCTATTAACATGAATGACTAATTTAGGATAGCCGAAGCTGTCAACATGCAAGATTAATTACAAATATAGCTCGAGCCGTCTGCTGGCTTGTAAACATGAATGACTAATTATAAATACAACACGAGTCGTCTGCGGGCTTGTTAGCATGAATGATTAATTTATATACAGCGCGAGCCGTCTGCTGGCTGGTAAACATGAATGATTAATTTTAAATACAACACTCTACCTTAATTAAACGACTTTGCCTGAAGGCTGCGTCGCTCATCGCTAGAATAATCGGGCTGTGGCTTGAAGTTGTGGGTATGTACGATGTCCAGAGGGTCCCCCTTATGATCAGGGAATCATGCAGAGCCCACCTGGGTAACAACGAAGACTACGAGACATGTAGTTTGCATACTCAAAAGGATCCCAACCGTGTGGCGGATAAATATTCCATCCAGGCTTACGAAAAGAAGCGAGCGGTGGCGGCCATCGATAAGGACAACGCCACTAAAGCACCTCGAAGCACGATCTTTTACTGTCACGGCCCGTCTAGAACTCCTCAACAAACACGCCACGCGGTCCCAGACAGACGCGCTAGGCTTGCAACGTGCAAAGGGAACCGGTTAGTAGCATGATCTGTGCACCTGTGACCAATCACGAGGCGAGAAAAACCTGCTCGACGAACTTTCTAGAACAAAGCTTTGTTCGAAATCTTTAAAATTCTAAATAAACCAAGACAAATAATTATGAACGAGAAGATTAAAGTGGTCGTTACAGTTGCTTGAAATTGTGAACCACTAACTGCCTGAACACCATTTGATGGACTAGCACACGTAGAAATATGACTAAAAAACCTACATACAGCGAAGATGTAATTATTAAACAGAAAATACTCCAAGAATCGAGTTTAAAAATGGCCTGACACAAATCAAACGAAAATTTGTTACCTAATACAAACTAAAAGCTTTAAATATAACAAGTAAATATTAGTCACTAAAGCAAATGATACTCAAAACCCTGTATTAACAAATAAATCAGATTATAATAACAAACCTTCAAATCTATTAAATGATACTGACACATACATCAAACAAAGTAAATATCCCACCATTAATAAATACAAAACTTAAATACATTAAAAAATCTATAAAGGGGTTTACACGAAACTTGCCTCTCACGATTTATATCAATTTAAAAATAAAAAAATTAGCTTGCTGGGATTCCAACTCCGCGCTCCCAAGCCAATGAAATTAATATTTCCAGCCTAGTTTCGAGTCTACTGCCTGGACACCACTTGGAGCCGCTTGAGCAACTGAGTCACTACCGTGCTCGAATTGTTAGAGTTTCTGTTGTGTTATAAAGACACCTTACTATTCTGTCTTATTTGTGATGTTTACTCCGAATTCGTTAGGTCTCATTTTCGCCAGTGTTGAGGCCTGAGCGATATGAAAATTATTAATTTTACCTATTTCTTAGTTAAAGCAAAAATAAATATAATTGTAATTTTTTAAGGTGCCCATCCTGTATATATTTCTCCAAAATTGTCTAGGTTTCATGCCAAGTAGCACATAATATGCATACAAAATATCGCCTTCCTTCAAGAAATAGTTTTTAAGTTATATTGCCAACCGGTACAAGAAGTAATTCGCTGACCTCGATGTCTTACAGCCCTCCATACCATCGGATTGCAAAGGATGTACCCGGTGTAGCTAACTCTACTTTCTATGCTTATTACCAGGTGACAAAAAGTCACTTCGGCTGCACATAAAGTTTGTACCGGGTGAAAGTGTAAATACATTTTTGTTGAAAAAAAAAACTGCATTTATTCAAACTTTTGCTAACAATTTTCCATTTTCGGGAACAGAAAGAATGGAAAAAAATAAACTAGCATTTTATAAAAAATCAGTGGTGCCATGGAATTATCTAAATAAACAATGCACTTACATTTGTCTATCGTTGCAGTTGACTTTTGCGTTTTCAGGTTATTATAAAACTATAAAACGTATAATAGGAAACCATTTTGTTTATTTTCGCACAAAAATAATGAAAAATCAAATTGAATGTTCAAATAACCCACCATTCGTTGCTGAACAATAGCCCGGTCGTAAAATTCTCGCCTAAAATTTGCTAATTGATGCTGAGTTATTTGACCACTCTTCCCTCGAATACATTTTTCAGCTCTTCTAGATTTTGAAATACTCATCTAGAGTAAATGTTAGTTTCAAATGTAGCAAAAAAAATATTTGGTGAAAGATCGGCGGACCTAGCAGATCAATTAATTGCATCATTTGCACCAATCGTCTTATTGAACAAATTGTTATTTAAAAATTCGTACACAACACGAGTTGAAACCAAATCCCTTGCTCTGGCAACTCTGATCACCGCCGGTGCTGCTTCCTTTTCCAAAAACTGCAAAACGTATATTTTGCGATATTTATCTTAAACTAATACTGGAATTTGCAGTCACTGCCGTTAAAAGACAACGTATTGCGGTTTTCCTCGTTTTGGTGTAGGTTCTGAACCTCATTATTTCACCTACAATTATTTAATAACGTGCTTATTAAACTTAATGTATTAGTCTATTAGTGGTTATACTGCTTGGAATTTACCGTTACGGATATTTTACACTAAACAAAGCTTTTACTTGGCGAGCCCTAGTTTATTTATTTATTTGAAAGTTAGGGAACTAAACAGGACAGATGTCCCAAAAAAAGTTCCACAAAGTGACATAAAATATGGAAAAAATTACAAAAAAATTAATACATTTGATTTAGGTAATACAATAAACAAATACTAGTGTGCTATACTAAACTAAATAAACTAAATACGTTAATTTATACCAACAAAATGTTATAAATTTATCGACAAAAAGCGTAATTTCATTGACACGGGCACTGGCCTATGTCAGCAACTGTAAATAAATTTTTTTTCGAAATTGATGTTTTGTTAATGAAAATAAATCTATACTAGGAAAGTGCTTGTTATAAGAGTTCATTAGTCGAGGCATAGTGGAATTTTGCATGGATAAAGTTTTGACAGAATCGACTTTAAAAACCAAGTGCATGCGGGTGTTAACAGGCGGCACATTTAAATTTATTAATTGTAGTATATATGAGCTATCAATGGAATTATGAAGCAATTTATAAAGAAAAAGTGCATCAGTCAAAATTCGGCGTTTTTCGAGAGTAATAAGATTCAAACCAGAGTTTAAATTGTCCTCTGAAATATTTAATTTAAATTTTGAATTTACATATTTCATAAATCGGCGTTGAATTGATTCGATACGGTTTTTATAGACAGCGTATTGTGGATTCCAGATGACACTACAATAATTCAGATTACTATTTACGTACGCGAAATACAGAACCTTGACAGATGCTACATTTTTAAAATCATAAGAAGTTCTCATAAGAAATCCTAACATTTTATAAGCTTTCTCACAAATGTTGTTAATATGATTCTCATAGATTAACTTGCTATCAAAAGTGACCCCTAAGTCTTTTATTTTGTCGACTGTTTTAATAATATTTTTACCAAAAACGTATTGTTTTGATATTCGTGAGGCCTTACGAGTAAAAGTGATGTGAAAACACTTATCAAAATTGAGGTACAATTTATTATCGTTGCAGTATTTATACAGGCGGTTCAAATCAAGTTGGATAGCGTGGCAGTCGGCGATGCAACGGATGTCAGAATATAATTTCAAGTCGTCCGCATACATAAGGAACTCGCAATTTTTAAAACAATCTTTGATATCATTAATATAAATAATAAAAAATAAGGGGCCTAAATGACTACCCTGCGCAATTCCCGACGTCAGCAAGATCCTTGACGACTGGAATCCTTTAATTTTTACAATTTGATATCTATTTGTAATGTATGAAATGATCCATTTTAACAGATCACCTATAATTCCAATTTTTTCTAATTTTGCAATGAGAATTGAGTGATCTACTTTGTCAAAGGCCTTGCTGAAATCAGTGTAAATTGCGTCGACCTGAATCCTGCCATCTAGTGCATCAGCCAATCTATGCGAATATGAAACTAGATTAGTTTCTACCGATCGCCCAGCAAAAAATCCATGCTGTTCAGGAATAATACTATTTTTAACTTGGTTGAAAATTAATTTGTGTATTATAGATTCAAAAATTTTTGCTATACAAGACAGAATTGAAATCGGTCGATAGTTCTCAACTTGATTTTTACTACCCGATTTAAAGATAGGTAATATAAACGCGTTTTTCCACTTAGCTGGAAATATACCTTCTTTTAAGGATCTATTATACAATATGGACAGCGGTTCTGCTAACATAAGTGAACATCTCTTTAGCAGAACCGGTGGTAGATTATCCGGGCCCGACCCTTTGTTTTCATCAAGAGAATTTAAACATTCTAAAACCTCTTCCTGCGTAATTGTGTAAATATTGGTAGCAAATGTATCAAAGCTAGATTTGGTATAAGAAGGTTGCAAAGTGCTAGGAACGAAGACCGAGCCAAATTGCTTGGAAAATAATTCACTAATATCTCGGCCGTTCCTTGCTGTTTCATTTCCTCGTGTCATTAAGGCTGGAATACCAGAATTGTTACGTTTACTTCTTGTGTAATGCCAAAAAGATTTTGGATTATCGGACAGGTTAGATTCAACGTTTTTGACATATTTTGAGTAGTCACGAGCAATAGCACGTTTAGAGTTCGAGCGCAAAATGCAAAAGTAATGATAATCCGCGGTGTTTTGATACATTTTCCACCTTTTATGAAATGTATTTTTTTCAACAATAATTTTTTTAGTTGAACATGAGTACCATGACGGATAACGATTACCAGATTTTTTGAAAGGTACATGCTTCTCAATTAAACTATTAATATTATCGTAGAAGTAATCAAGCGACTTCTCTACACTACTAGCTGTAGTTAAGGGTGACCAATTTATATGGGCGAGTGCATTATTTATTTCCGAGTATTTAGCTTTACGAAATATGTAGTTTCTTTGTATATTTTCTTTTAAAATGCTATCAATACTGGTTTTTAATAAGAATTCAATTGCTGGATGCTGATTATCCAGTTTAAGTAGAGGAATATGACAGTTTTTTAAGTTATTTATCGATTCGTGGTTGCAAAGAACTAAGTCCAACACCCGATTATTGATATTAGGTATGTTATTAAATTGAAACAAGCCCGAGTAAGCAGTTGTGTCAAAGAAGTCTCTTGATCTGTTATCTATGTTAGAAGGCGTGAAGTAAGTGCTAACACGGTTGGTCCAATTCACTTTTGTGAAATTAAAATCACCGACCACTAAGAACATATCGTTAGGGTGATTAGCAATTTTGTCACTCAGAGAAGTCGTGAAGGCTGCCAGAGCAACGTCATCATGCGGTGGAAGATAAACACAACACACATGAAGCCTGTTTGCTTTATGATCGGTTATTGTAACCCACAAGTCCTCGGCGTCGCTGTTCCAGCTAGGTTGAGGAATCACATTTAAATAGTCCTGCGTGGCAATGAGAGCGCCACCGCCTTCTCCTTTGGTACACACACTACTTTCCCTATCTCGACGAAATACATTGAAGTTACTTGCAAACAATTCCGAACTATGAATGCTGCTATTTAGCCATGTTTCTGTAAAACACACAATGTCATGATCAATGCTAAATGAGTTTTTGTGCAAAATGCTTGTTTTTGTTTTTATCCCACACGTGTTTTGATAGTAGACGGAAATGCACTTACTCATAAAGAAAGTAACCGATTAGATGACAAACAAGCAACGTATTTCAATGATTTTGCTTCTTTTTATATCTTTGCAAAGTCTGCCTCACAATTGATTAAAACAGTTTTAGATGTATCATTTTTACGCGCGTAGATCATGCCATTTCTATGCCATACATATTTAGTTCCTTTTTTCTTCGCCATTTCCCTTGCTCCTTTAAACAGAATTTTATTTTTAAGCGTTAGGTGCTCGTTGATGTAGATATTCGTCCCCATGCTCGCTAAAGTAAGGCCTTTGCCGTTGGTGTTTTTAGCTTTAGCAGCTGCGATTAATTCGTCTCTTTTGCGGCAGGAACTAAGCTGAACTATTATTGATTTTGGCCATTTGTTCTTGGGATCCATACGAGCAACCCGGTGAGCTTTTTCAATATCTTGGTCCACAACAGAACAACCAACTGACTCGGCAATCTCTTTAACAATACTGATGACATTTTCATTTTCCTTGGAGGGAACTCCGAAAATTTCAACATTTTTGTTGCGGCTTTGTTGCTCTATTACATCAATTTTCTTGCTCAGTGAGAACACCTCATCTTTCAGTTTTGAGTTTTCCTGCTGAAGAATATCGATTTGCTTACACTTCGCATTCAAGGTCGATAGACTTAGCTCAAATTCAGAGACTTTGTTGGAGCAGAATTCAACTGATGCCAGCAGAGTATCATATTTTTTATTAAGCGAGGAGAGCTCAAACTGAATTTTGTTTAATGCTATCATAATGGGTTGGTTATCACTTTCGTGTGACTCGTTGTCGCTCTCCCCATCGTTAATGAGCGATGAGTTTCCAGAACATCTGCAGTCGTTGCATTTCCATAAAGATCCCGTAGATTTTAGTATTTTGAGTGCATCTGATGATATCTTCACACACTTAGTATGGAAAAATGCATTGCATTGACCGGCGCACGATATACTTGGTGACCGTGAGCCGATAGTGGTTCTGCATACACCACATTGGTTAGGCATTTTATGGATAAATTCACAATTTACACCGTTTCCTGAGCACACCTGGACACGAAAACAATACACAAACACTCACCACGTTTTCACAATGCTGTAATACTAATTTCAACTAATACAATAATGTAATTAACGTATAACAATAGTATAAATGACGAGTACTTAATATGCGTGCACTCCGTGCAGGTAACGGATATGATAAAACCATAAAACAATTTTTGCTATGGACAAGATCTAGATATGCTAAATACAAGATACCTTCGACACTTTAAGCGAAACAAAATTAATAATAAATTATTATAAACGTCAAACAGCAACGACAAGCGAACAAACAACACATATTTGTTTAGGTAATTCCAAGGCACAACGGATTTTTTGAAAATTGAATTTTCGTTTTCATTGATTTATACTATTCCGGAAAATAGAAAATTTTTAACATTAGAATGAATGGATGCAGTATTTTTTTTCCCTACAAGAAATGTATTTACACTTTAGTTCTAAAATAATTAGGGGAGCAAATAATTGAATATAAAGAAATCCCTATGGTGCGTCGGACAAGTCAGCACCCGGTATATCTTGAGAGGAATTTTAAGTTTTGCATTTCGAATTTATTAGATGTGTATATAGTAGCTTTAGATTATTGTGTAACGTTTCGCCCAGCGCGAACGCGATCTTTGAATTACAAATTAATTTGCGCGTTCTCTCATAGCGTATTTTATGTTACAAATCGGAGTTTGAATCTTTAGTTTGCGCGGGGCACCGATAAAATACGTCACCGCCAGGAGTCGCAGGCTCACCTACGCGCCGCCCTCCTGCCTAAGACGTCCGAAGTGGTTGCTTCGATGTTCGAAGCGCGAAAAGAGATATAAAAGCAGCTTCACGACCAGTTCACGGGGCATTCATTTCATTCATTCATTAATTCATTGCATTCATTTTATTCATTCATTCCGGAGAATTCCCAGGTTCCTGTCCCATCTTGTTCCTGTCCTGACCGACTAATAGGGCCCTGACCGATTAATAGGAATTTACTCGCATGCATTTCATTTTTGAAATCCTGAACCCCCGTTCCAAATTTACCTGTGGCCAGTTTGAACCGAGGACTTCACCAGGAAGCCGGTTTGTGGTATTAACGCTGTATACATTCCTGTCCGGAGATCACTTTTGAAAGGAAGGCCCTTCTAAAGGGACCGTTTCCTGATTTATTCATACAAATATTATAGTCCAAATATTTCTAAACTCGCCCGGAAACTTGTTTTTGAAGCAAAGACCCTTCCGCGGGGCCGCTTCACACGTTTCTACTTATAATTAATTAAGCCGACCTCTCGGCGTAATTGATCTCGAAGTAAATATATTAGATTTCATATTACAAAAGCCCGGCGTATCGCGAAACTTCGTGGCCATTTGAATATGTGCTAATAATTTTGACTACAGAGATTTACTTACCTGCCAGACTTCTTCTCGGACGAAGGGAATCGTCAGCGGTGCCACCCGGCTAGGCCGCATCCTGGAGAAACACCCCCGAGCGCCTGCGACAGGCTCGAGGTCATCAGCCAGTGCACCAGCTGACGCATCAAATAACGCCCACTACACAAAGCCGCAGCAAGGTCGCTAACTGCAAGGCGACTTGGCGACCTTCACGAACGTCCCGGAAGCGTAAGCAACCCTTGAGATAGCCAAAACTGTCTGTATGTTTACAGCCGCACGTGCATTCCAACCCCGGCCGAATTTTGAGGTTAACTGTCTGCGCGATTAGCCTAATTTCAACCGTCCGAGTTCCCAGGCAGTGGCGTACCGCAGGGCCAAGAAGGTCTGTCCTAAGAGCGCATCCCATGCATCGACGTATGACTGGATGCAGCTGAGCCAGAATTACGAAGCACAACGCCCCGAATGAATTATGTATTTATTATGATATACTGTTAGAGTTTTAATTACTCAAATCGACAGTAATCTATCTTTTGTCCAAAATCGGGTACAAACTACAAGGTTCGCCGGCTTTACCAAGAAAACACAGATCTCATTGTGTCGGAACAGGTGTTGTTGTCCCAGTTACCCGCACTTAGCTAACTCGGGAAGGCGTAGTTCAAAAGCTCAAATAAAGAAACCGGCGGCACTTACCCTATGGCTTGCTTAAGATAATTGCCTAGAGCGCCACTCGTTCTTAAGGGATGAATAACTCGCGTGATTAGAACGAGAGACCTCGCGCGAGCTATGAAGGGGGTTCCCCAGGTGCGCCGCTATTCACCTCAGCGTTGTCCACCGGGCTTCCTACGAGTCTTCAGATTTCAACACACAGGTGGCCACGAAGCAAATGACTTACCTTGGTTGGCCACCCGCCTAGTTTAACATAAAAATGCAATAACTGACACTAGCCCCAATTCTTAGGGTTCACTTATCAACAAGGACATGCTGTCGGCTTTACAAATTAATTACATCTGGCCTTTGCTATGCTAAATGGATTGAAGACCCATACTAGGAAGGTTTAGCATTCACGAAAAGAATAAATTAACCTTAATAAAGTTTATTATTGAAAGAATTAAATTGTCACAAATATTCACATGAAATATCGTCCAAAAAAAAACAATTACCCTATTGTCTAAAAAAAAAGCAATATATAGTTACACACTAAGCAAAACGAAGTAAATAACCGGGGTGAAGCCCCTGATTGACAACACATACATCAAATCATAGGCTGAGTGAACGGGCGCAATGTTTATGAATACTCGGAAAACACACAATAAAATTATAGACGTCACTCAACTCGGCACGTCAGTTACGCTGTAGAAACAATAAACAGATCCTACCTGAGAGCTGTCAGCATGTTATTTGGGGTTGGCGATGGTTACGAACTCCTCCTTAGCGAAGCCAGGCGAGACGCTGCAGAGGTGTAGCGGGCTCCCCAAATGGGAACGACAGGGTTGTACAGGGGCCAATTCTGTACGGAGGAGCCAGAGAGTTGGTTTACCCCACGAAGAAGGATGGCAGCCAGCGGCGGGCGACGGATGACTTCGAACTTAAACACGGCTTCACAGGATTCGCAACAGATTTGCCGTAACTTTTTCCACTGATATGAAAAGTATTGTAGGCTTATGAGGACACCTTTGTTGAATGTGTAAAAAGGTGCAACTTGCTTTTCCACTCCTTGCTAGAGGTCAAAAGCCGATAGAAGGCGCCTCGCCGATAATTTGAAGCCGCTTAACGAAACATCGCCCTTAACCCGCGCTACCGAAAACTTTTTGAATTGCAGCCAACTAACTATTATCGGGGTCTAAGCTGAACTAACTCTTTAAAATCAAAAATGTTACGCGAAGAGCCCAGAATTCGCCCCCCGCTACCGTGAAGTTCTTTCTTTCTCGCAGCCCCTGAAGGAAATCCTTTGTCTCAACGTTGCACCAATTCTCACAAAGTTGTGCAATAAAGAAGCTCGCTGCGTACCCTATGGGTAAGCGGGAGGTTCCTTGGAACATTCTAGAAGAAATTCCTTGCTGTTGCATTAAATCCAAAGGTATCGAATTGCACGACCAATTTTCAAGAACTTTGAGCGCTGAGTTGCCTGAAAGAAAACCTAAAGCTTCAAGGACCGTTTTTGCTGCTACTTGAAATAAAGAATTTGATTTATGTGGGTACTGGCGACCGACGGTTGAAACAACCGCGCGCTCTGTGCGTTAAAGGAAAATGCTTACAGGGAAAAATTCCGCAGCTAGGGGCGCGTTAGCGTCTGGGCCAAATAAAATTTAAAATATACTTTTAAGATACAGGGTCGGCCTTTAGGCAGGGTCGGCTGCATGCAACAATAAATCGAACAGAGTTGTTTTGAATGGAATAAATTTAATATAACAATACATCTTATTATGTTTATAAATACATTAAAACAGAATAAACTAACTAAGGTAGTATCCTGGTGTTTGTTTGCAGATCTTATTATATCTGAGGGAACCAAATTAACTCCGACTGATAGCTACCCGATGGAAGTAAATTTTGACACCTCTAACGCAGGGGTGAAATGTCACAATTGTAATGACATTTTGTTAAATTCCCAAGTCGACATAGCGTCTGCAAGCTTTGTTGTAGTATCTATGGTGACATGAACATAAATGCGGGAGGTAAAAAATATTGGCTCCCGCCGGGAGTTAACAAAAATTGGCTCCAGCTGGTTGGAAATTGATGGGTTTGTTTCCTAAAACTTAGGCGCAAAAGCCTTTCTATACAGTGAGTAGAAAAAACATTTTAGTCAGATGATTTCTGAGGCTTTCACGGCCATTGTCATTAAGTAACAAACGACTTCCGGGATTGGACCCTGTCATGATTGAGATCGAAGAACTCAACGTTTCGCCTACTTTCGTAAGGGGCTTCATCAGGAGGAAAAAGCAAAAGAGCACGGTAACTCAACGTGTTAACCACGCCAGAGGCGAAAGTCTTTGCAAGAGAAGGATAGAGAAGCACGGTAACTGAACGTGTGAACTAGCGATGTGTCGATCCGGTCGGATTCGATACAAAGGATAGAATCCGGGGCAGGATCGATTTGGATCGAGTCCAAGTTTCGGTTAGGATTCGTTCCGAGGAACGAAAAGGTTGCGAGGCGTCAATTCTCGCGGACATTCATTCCTTTGGCATTCCGTTATTCAATCCATTTCAATACAGAATACAATACAATGTGTTGATGGGGAACGGCAAATGATGATGGTGTTCGTTTTAGAGGCTCGACGTCGACAGGCGACACATAATACGGCCGAAGTTGCATGCTTTTTTATCAGTTATCAGTGATTTATGGCTTTTGGCGGATTTGTATGTGCCCAATTGATGTTTGAGACATATAAACATACCGTATTACCGACTGCGTGACCACTCACCAAAACTAAGATACGCGCGTTGTTCGTTCCGGGTCCGGAATGACCGAGGACCCCGGGTGTCTGAAATGCACATTCAATTTCGATGTCGATCCGAGGATCGAATCCGCTGGACTCGATCCACTTGCGGAATGGGATTGGAATGAACGAGTCCGCAAAAGTATCGAAACTTCCCATCACTAGTGTGAACTATGTCAGAGGCGAAACTCGACCAACTAACGGAAGGAGAAAGGCGAGAATTTATAGGCAAGTGCCGTCGCGGTTCAGCAAATGCTGTCGCGGTTCAGTGGCGGTGGGCGGGGCTTAGAAATTAGCACTTTTCACATAGAAGGAAGGGGAAAGCCTTTGTCCCGATTGAGATTCTCTTAGCGAAAATTCTATACTTTCCAAAGGTTTGAATTTTTCACTAGCCCCCAAAAGCATTCCTACGGAAGATATTATTAGTTCGGTAGAATCTTCTGTGAGAACGCTTCCTAAAGACGTTGCCGTTCTTATCCGCTTCGAAACTGTCAGGTCTTTACGATCATCTAAACCACCTAAAAGTAACATTACAAAAGACGAAAGGAATGCTCTCAAAACCTTACGTTCCAATTCCGACATCTCAATTTTGTCTGCTGGTAAAGGTAATGCTACGGTGGTTATGGGTCAAACACAGTACATCACTAAGATCAAGTCTTTACTGCAAGATTCTTTTTGTGCCCTACTTTCTCGCGACCCAACTTCCAAAATCGAACGGGAAGTTACTTCTCTCATAGAATCTTCAGATCTGTCCACTGATATTCAACGGAGGTTGATTCTTCGCGCTTCAAAGCCTCCTCGGCTCTATGGTCTTCCCAAAATTCATAAACAAGACATTCCCCTCAGGCTCATTGTCAGTACCATAGATATCCCCACTTACTCATTAGCTAAATACCTAACCACTATCCTCAGAAAGTTTACTGGTAAGTCTCCCTCGTACTTTCGCAATTCAGCCCATTTCGTTCAACTTATATCCAATATAAGCGTTGAACCTGAGGATTTACTTGTGACTTTCGATGTCACTTCCCTTTTTACCAAAGTTCCTATTCCCGATTCCATAGTCATAATCCAACTGTTGTTATCAGAGCATGGGGAGACGTCTTCAAGTCCACCTGCCTTGATAGAAACATGCCTCTCTTCCATTTATTTCTTATTTCAAGGGAAGTTCTTTAAACAAATCTCTGGTGCGACCATGGGTTCTCCTCTTTCACTTGTCGTTGCCAATATCTCCATGAACGCTTTCGCCTCCGGCGTGGTTAATATGTTGAGTTACCGTGATCTTTTGCTTTTTCCTCCTGATGAAGCCCTTTAGGAAAGTGGGTGAAACGCTGAGTTCTTCGATCTCAATCACGACACTGTCCAATCCCGGAAGTCGTTTGTTACTTAACATTTTAGTCACTTGAAATATTCAATAAAATTCAAAATTGCAACCCCATATAAACCTATCACAGCCCTATCAGTGCATGCTATTGACCAATTTGTGGCAGCAATTTAAATACTGTCAGCCCTATTTAGGTTGCTTTTTTTCATTTCGCCGTAGGCGATTTTCGCGAAACGCACTCTCAAGCCGCAAGCACTCTCGCCCTTACTTAAAGCAAACCCGTGACTAGTCTTTCTTCGTAAAATCTCCGTGAATTAAAACTCTCAGCGTCGCGCGAGTAAGGATGGACGTGCGTTTTTCGATACACACAAGATATTAACCTCACAATTCGTTAACAGTACAGCACAGTCCGGGTCCTCGAATATTTGATTATATTAAATACACTGGTTAAACGTAATTGACAATAACACAACGTAGGAAATACAAGTTGGTTATATTTTTTAAGTATGAAAATAAATACTACCGGTAACGGATACAAAGTCCCATTGTATAGGTATTCCATGTTGTATGTAATTGTACGCTTAACTTTTTTCTTTTCTTTATACTTATTCATGGTTTACTTATTTTCTTAACCATTGTATTAATTCTTGCATATTTTGTTTATCTTCTTCCTTAATTTAAGTTTAATTTTATTAATGCATTAAATTTTGTTGACTTTTTTTTACTTTCCTCGTCTGACAGACGAAGGAAGTATTGTAATCACGAAAAAATTACCTTCCGAGATTTCTTCAAATCTTCACGTTTCAGGGTGCCTAGATGACAAAAAACAAGTTTTCTCAATTCCGTCTGTCTACCTGTCTGTCTGTCTGTTTATTGGCATTATAACTCAAAAACTATTGGTCGGAGGAAGATGATATTTTGCATACACATTATATATATTGCAATGGATTATGTAAATAAATTTTGATAATAATACAGTAATTAATAAATAAAAAACCCCTGCACAATTTTGTTTTATATTAGTCAAATTTCGACTGATTAAAATTTACTTCAGTTTCCACTGGGTTCGTTAATTATTAATTCAATTAACATTATGCCCTCAAATTACAATTCGCTCATCTGCGCATTAATTCTATAAAAGCTAGCTAGGCAAAGCAGTAAAACTCAACTCTCATAAGGTTGGGTTCCCTGGATTGTTAATATCAAAATTAGTGTGATACGCCACTGGGTTGTGAAATTTACTACAAACGCGCAGACGCGACTTGCTCTGTCAAAATACTGCTCAAATCGGTTTTAATATAATGCAGTTAGCGTTGCGAAAATTAATTTACAAAAAGAAATCTCATGAGAAATTTATCAGGTAAGTTTAAAATTCTCGCGCCTTCAACGGCGTGTTTTAGGCGAAACCTCCACTTGCTTGTTTATGGACGCCTACAGGAAAATGTTTTTTCTAACCTCAAAATGGGATTTTTGTATGCAAATACTGGATATACGGCTTTCGATGGATGCTTAAACTGCCTGGATTCAGCTTCCTTAGGTCGTATTCTTGCTTGTATAATTATTTCCCGGCCTCTAACGCCGACAGTTTAATCAAAACTAACCTGCCTTTTCTGCAGCAACGGTGGCTCGTTCGCACAGCCTCTCCTGATGCTCTGCGCCTTAATCTGGGCCCCCGGGATGTTGGAACTGCTGTGTAGGCCTCCTACACGAAGGTTGAATATGCTGACCTCCAAATCTCCGGCTCAGGACCTCAATTATGCCCACAACTGATGATCGGGACTTTGCGCTCTTGCTGCCGATGTCTTCGGAAGGTAGTAGCGGACGAAAATTATTTTATGACGTGGATTTTGCTACCCACACGTTCACTGATGCACTGGTAAATTTTGAACACGATGGTGTACTTTTTATTAATAAATTTTAATGTTCAGTATATAAAAACTTAATTTATTTAGAGACACAAAAATGCTTGTCATTCATATAATTTTATTCAATCAATTGTCTTCTTGGTCGTTAACAACAATTGCTTATCTACATTTTTAAAACGGAAAATGACCAAATACAATTCAATTACTTATAAAACTAAATTTCATTTATATTTCAATTTGTACAAAAATCCTTATATCTCAAATTTGTCTTTTCAATTTTGGATTTAAACTAAGTGATAGCGCCACTCACTTTGTGGTTTAAGTTGTCTTTCACCCTCAAAATTCATTGACTTGTTTGTTTTTTTACCACTTTTGTTCCATATCCTGTTGTGTGTGTTTTTCTTGCATTTTTAATAACTGTTTGCTTTTCACCCATTTTCAAATATTGCTGTTCAATAATACAATAGTTACGTTACGCCTGCTGCATGCTCTTTGCACCGTATTAGAATGATTCTGTTGCTCTTACCTTTTATTTAAAGAGCTCATAAACATGTGCTTATTTAATTATTCTGACATCTACGCTTCATTTAACACGCACATATTATAAACCTTTTTAGGACAGCTTTCTTCAACTGGGTTCGGCCTTAAGTTGCACAAACCTCTTATATTAACTAATTTAACATTATTGACTTCAATCTATGAAAAGCGAGCTCTGCGCTTTGCCTGCTTACTCAAATAATTCCATTGCTACCGGCGATCTTTGCAAATGTGACTACGGATTGACACTTATGTGCTAATTATTGTAGCTGCTCGAACTACCCCAACTCTGTGCTTTGTGACCTGCTTTAATTATTTATTTATGCTGCAAGCAGAGTTAAGTGGAGGGCTCAATACCATCTCAATATACCTGGAATGAAATCGGTAAAATTTCAGACCAAAATATACAGGGTGAACACCTTAAAAAAATATAATTTTGTTTATTTTTGCGTTACTTTTGAAATAGGAGGAAGTAGTAATTTTCACATAGGTCAGGCTCAATACATGCCGAAAATAGGATTCAACAGATACAGGATAATGGCAAAAAAAGTTGAAACGTTTCAACAATAAGACCGGTCTCTTAAATATAGGCGCGCGCCGCACTCATTTCAAATAGCCTTGATGGAGCAGTTCGACTTGTGAATGCAGTTATAATTTCTATGCAGGTGCGGTTACGATCGCAAATTATTTAGTGTCACAATGTCGACGAGGGAAGTTCTAGGTAAAGCCTTTTACAGTTTTTTTCCAGTTGTAATGTATTCTAATGGTCTTAGGCCCACGACTGGACTCTGCTAGCATTGCAAATTAATGAACATTTCAAGAAGCACAGAGTTGGGGTGTTGTATATAACTGCAATGCTAAACTTAAATTTCAAATAACAAATGCATTGGTAAAGAGATTCCAGTAATAATAAAGTAATTAAGTAAGGAACGCATATGGCAAGCTTGTTTTTCACAGGGGTCGAAGTTAACTTGCGAATAAATTAAATAATAGGTTTGTGCATAATAAATAGCCGAACCTAAAGAAATTAATAGTCATAAAAAAGTTTTCTATGTGCAAGTAAAAGAAGCGTAGAATTCAATAAAGCTAGTCAGTGAAATTGGTGAGGATTCCAAAAAGGTAGAGATGCCAGAATAAGATAAAAATACATTGCGAAAAAGCAATCTGAAAAATCAGGAATGTGGACATGAGAAAGCAAATAGAAAAGCAGGCAACAGGATATGAAGAAAGCAATTGAGAAGCAAGGAACACTTAAAAAAATCAGTGCATTTAACGTGAGTGAAAAAGCAGAGCAAATAATAAAACGTGTTTGTGTGGTGGCGCAGAGACGATTTTTAAATATAAGAAACAGACAATAAGTTTAGTTTGTAAGAAATTTGAAGATTTAAAACTGTTATCAAATTTTTTTCTAGAATGTATTAAAATTACCCAAAACTTAGTTCCGGCAATAGTTTCTATTTTGTTGTAATAACGGGGGAGAACAAATGAAATAAATTAAGATTGACAGTGTTAGATTTGTGCTCCACTTTAATTATAATTTTAATACAATAAATGAGCATTTTTCAAAATAAAAAGTACACCATTGCTTGCACCTTTCATAGTTTATGTGGTATCGTTTTTGGAGTTTTCCGCAACCAAAAATAAAAATTTCTACAAGTGCTTTTCTGAGGATTTTCGCCAGCCGATCCAGCTCGCGATTTCGACAACTCCATCCAGCCAAATCAAGGATTCAGAGCCAGGGGTCTGCACTGCGATCCATAGGACAGGACTACAGGAGTGCTACCGGCAGCTTCAACAGTGAGGAAAGCCGCTCCAGGGCCAGAAACATCCCAGGTACTGGCCTTCGATCATCTGAGGAACCGCCGTTATAAGGTACCCCAAAGTCTACCTAAAATATAAGAGTAAGCGGTCGGATTTGAACGTGCATATGAGAGGAGGCCTTACTAAGGAGGATTCGAGCATTTCCACGGCAATAGCGAAGGCGCAGTTCGAAAAATAAGCGGATTTCCACATTTGAGGTTATACGAAGGTAAAACAATTGCAAGCTCGAGTCAGCGTCCCTTCTGACGTCAGAAAATAAATTAGTGCCTGAAACAAAAGCTGATAATTACTGCCAAAGCGCGAAATTTGAATAAATACCTTTTCGAATGTTTATTATTTCTCTATTGTGTAACGTCAACAACGCAGACTTGCAACAGCAAACCATTTTGTAGGTATTGCAAACATTTAGCTGCCGTGCATTGGAACTAAATGCGGTGAACAGAGCCGTATCAGAAAATTTGTAATCTCTCACTCAAATAGGAACCCACCTGAGTTAAGAAGCTTGTTGTTCTACTTGAGCTAGCTTTTTATTATAATTAATTGCAGGTAAATAAAATATTATAAGGGCATACAACCATTTATTTTGGGCAGTAAATAAGTACAGCTCACATTTTAACCAGCCTAATAAATTGATAACAGGCAAAAGTTTGATGACAGTAAAATATTAAATCAGTGAATTGTGCATATTGGATTTTGCTCTAACTTACAAGTAAATATTAATTAAAACCCAGTCATTAGAGAGCATCCATTGCAGTATCTACCTCAACTTCTTCTAACATACCCGTTTCCTCTTTCTTGTCTTTTCCTTTTTTTCGTTTTTTCCATTATAGTTATCTGTCATAGCTTACTTTTGATGATACTCAAATATAGCAACACAAAGCCTGGAATCAATGTTGCAAGACAATTGAAATAAAATGTGACTCTTTTAATAGAAAATAGTCAATTACAGTCTTTATTTTATTTATTATGATTAACCAACCATGTATTTAGAGTAACATAAGTTACTTTCTGTAGGTACCGTTGTTTTATTATCTTAGTTATTTGATTTAATTATTTCGATATTATGTTAATAACCAATCGTCTTATTATTTTAATGTCGAAACAGTTTACATTGATATTAACTTTTACTGTTAAAATTTGTCCCACTATTATTTAATATCACTTGCATATTTTAAATTATCTTCTTGTTTAATATTTGTTTTATAAAATTGGCCCCACCTTAACTTCCGATAATTATTTTTGCTTAACTCTTTAATTTTCCAATTTGCAATTTGCCATTTGCCCCATGTTGGCAACGACGGGTATTTAGGCAACCATCTTTCTGCCAATATTTAACTGAATTTTCATATTTTACTTGTATTCGTTATTTATTACATTACTATCTACATAAGCTCCATCAACTATTTGTTCTTTTATGTGTCAGATTAACTTTATAGTAATGGTAATGTACTTCTTCATTTTATTAAATTACAGGGTGCGCCAACTATGTTTTGTTAAGTAAATTTTTATACCAGCTTGGTAACTAATATTTAAACATAAAACTCTTTACGCAGATTGGGACATCATTTACGATTGTTCTAGATTTCTAACAAGATTTTCCGTTCAAGTTCAATATCAGTCATGTACATTGTTTTAATATAGAGTGTACGTTGACAGTTCACTCAACCTTTTAATTCAACAGCTCCTGTGATTATCGCTTCTCATATTATTTCAGGTAATTATGAATCATATATACATGGTTTCATCTAAATATTTATCATAAATATGGTCTTTCAGAAGCAAATCAAATCTTCTATATATGTACAATGTTAGTCTAACGTTCGCTAGTGTTCAAAATTTTACTGCTACTAAGAATACGATACAGCTAATTAATGAACCCTACTGGTTCACAGCGGCTTCTTCCATCATGGAGGCATTGAAAAAAAGTAAAACATCTGTATTGTAACTGCAACTTTCCGGTTCCAGAAACCGACAAATAAAATGCTGCGTTCATAAAAGCTGGACGAAACCTCTTAATCCACCTAATGAGTCAATGATACGCCGGTATAATTGTTGAAGGAAATGAACGTAACAAAGTTTATCAGACTTTTCCGACATCCTCGAAGACAATGGCGATGTTTACAGAAGCAACCGCCCCTGTAGAGTTAACAACGTTGCAGATTCCTACGCAAATTTAATAAACTAATCCTTAAACAAAGGGAATAAATCAAAGTGTTAATAATCAGTCGCAATAAATCATAGATTGTATCGATATTATTAAAATACATCGCGCTCCCATAAAGCACATCCCGTTACGACGGATGCTTACAAACAAAATGTAATAAAACTGTAAACATTTATTGAATTGTAAATATTTAAACAAGTTTGTTGTAATGGCGCATTGAAATCGGCCCACTGACCAGTTCAGCAAGAATGCGTAGTCAGATTGATCAGGACACGCAGCTTGTACATAACGCCATAAAGATAAGCGTTATTTCACTACAATACCTACAATGCATAAATAAATTCGAATAACATCGTGCTTTAATATTCACAGCTTTGGTATGTAGCGTATTTACTGTGAGTTTATGGTTTTAAATAAAAGAATCTTGTAAACACATTCTCCAATCTCCAACGCCATTCGCAGTGTAGAAAATTTTAATTAATGGAGTTGAGTGGATACGTCACCTCCCGATTCAATTTTATAGTACCTAGTATAATATTTTATGTTGTTCTCTCTTTCAAACTATCAATGGAAATTAAATTGTTTCAGAACAAATTCTCTTGGGCTTCTACTTAAACAAAACTGCGAAGAGCTATTGCGTAGGAACTTGAAAATATATTTGCTTCAATAACCACTTGTCAAACATAAAGTATGCAATGCAATTTATAATAAAAAATTCAGAATTGAAATTATTCTAGGGAAAAGAAGAAGTTAGATATCATGTTATGATTATAAAACACATAAATAACGCATTCTTATTTATTCAATATAGAAACTGTAATATAAATTCAAAAAATTATTGTGTAACGTAACATTACTCACTCGCAGAATCTTTAATTATTAATCAATAATGCAGTTCTAGACTAACATCTAACATACTGTATTTATCAAATACTGTATTGTCTACTGTGGTAATTATACAAATATTTTAAAATTTTACTTTAGAACATCTTTGCAATGAAAACAAATATTCTGATCAACCTAAAGCATATTACAATTTATTGTTAACCTTAAATTTACTAAATGCAACTTCCATATCCAAAAAAAAAACAGTAAGACCATAACTGGAAAAAAGAATCTTAAATGTATTATCTTTTCATGCAGGCAGACCTAGAAAACTGTAAACAAACAAACCCGAAAAGATAAAACTCCCCTGTCCAAATGTAGATACCTACAGTTGCATCACAACTTTGCAGTTCTGTTTTTGATACGCATCAGATTGGGTCTATTATAAATTATAATATTATCTATTTAGTTATTAATAGGATTACTGTTATTTTATTTGTGTTTTGCATATACCATTTATTTATTTAATAATCTTTTTAAATTTCGTATTCACTAATTTTTGTTGGTTTCTGCACTTTATTAACTTGTCCGATTTTTTCAAATATTCGAAAAATTCTTGTTACGTTGTTGACGTTGAAGTTATCTTTTAGTTATTTAGCTGTTGCAAACAATTTCAAATTTTATTTTACATTGTAACTTCAGAAATATTCGTTGTCGACTTTATTGCTTGTTACAGTTGGTATATACATTTTCGAACTAATTTCAGTTTATATTTTTTGTTATCACTATTAGCACAAGCAGAATAAACTTTTTTGTTTCTTGCTTTGTAATTTTACACACTGTCTTGTCCATTTTTTTCTCCCTTTGTAGTGAGATATGAATGGATTGGTACCCTTAGCTCAGCTCAACATCCGATCACTTTTCCCTAAATTCGATAAATTTAAAAAACCCCGTCTATTTGCCAATTATTCTGTGATATACTTAACCGAAACCTGGTGACCCTTAACAAAACTAATAATTTCATTGCAATTAATGGATATAAGTTGTAAGAAGGAATCGTTCAGGAGGGAGAGGAGGTGGAGTAGATAATGTACGTCACAGATTGCTTTTACTTATCTAACTTACTATCTTGGTGATTTCAACATGGACCTACTAAAAATTAACTCGCCTGCTTTTTAAAAACTTCCAATGCTCGAAGCTTTTAATCTAATACAAATTATGAAGTCCTCTACTCATCTTACTCTTAATTCGGCAACACTGCTTGATCTTACATAAACTTCAAATACTGAAAATATTGAAAGAAATGTAAATGTAATATCTTGACCAATTGTCTGATCACGAAATAACTTACTGTGAGTTAAATATTAAGGGCAATGCAATCAAACGCCTTTATAAAACAATAAGAAATTTTAGAAATTTTGATCAAAATCGATTCCATGCCGATCTTACTTTAATTAACATTGATATAATATACAACATTGATAATATTAATGGCAAGTTAAACTTTTTGAATGAAAACTTATTAAATCTTATAAATGTTGATGAAACGATTCATACACACACACGAATCGAAAACTATAATGTAAACTCGGCTATTCTTCCTGCATTTGGGGTTGATTTTTCTATTCCAACAATTATTTTCTTCTATTTCCAAGCAACCAAAATGAAAATAGACAAATACCAACACAATTTAACGCAATGACACTAAAATTCCTGACTAAACTAAAAGTTACTACGAATCAGCTGTCAAATGTCTAACCTTCAAAGGTCAAACAGCTAAGTATTCCCGTTAATATAACTCTTTCAACGACTTATTTATTTCAGAAAATCATCACTATCAGAAACGGCACGCATAGCTCGATGAGTATACGCAGTTAATACTCCCGATCATAAGCCATAACTGCTATCCTAAGATGATCATATCGAAACTCGCAACTCGTATCCTTTTTACCTTCGTATTATAGTAACTAAATGCATTTAAAGGAATTAAATACGCCTCAATTACACGCGAACTTCAAGATATACGTAACAAATCTCCAAGTAGCCAAATAGTAACATTCACCAATTTAAAAACTAACAATTTTCAAATCTAAATTAGAATATTTTCTGATATACCGTTAATTTGCAAAGAACATAGAATCCCAACAGTTGTTGCCCTTATGAAAATCTAACGAACTGATAAGCTAAACCTTGTTAAGGTAAACACAACACACAAATGCGGCAGAACTAATTTGATCATTTGAATTTTAAAGTAGGTAAGCAACACGTATTGAACATTACTGCCTCACTAAGTCCGGCAGAAGAAAGTGATTGCTCACATCAACTGATGTGGTTTCGATTCCTCACCGTTTGTGTATCGAACGACGCAAACGCCTGCCACATGCAAATACCTGAGTATCGAAATTACCAGTACAGAACAGCAAAGAAAAAATAAATCCCTCAAAAAAAAATATTTGCAACATGTTATTGGATCACAGAAGCTCACACGGGTTTTAAATGTGCTTTTTCAGTCCCACACCAAATAACCCGAAAGTATTGATCTATAAAATGGAATGAAATTGCATCACACAGTTGCTAATAGGAATGATAATGGCTTACTAATCAAACATTGCTGAATTCATTCAACTTCACGGTTTAGATGTTTATCCCGAAACCCAAAATAACCCACACACACACACACGGTTCGAGAACTATAATGAAGAGCTATTCTTCGTCGACATATATATCCCTGATTTAAGTTAAGGTAAAATCGAAATTTTACAAAGTCTCAACCAATCTTTTGCTTCTGTACCAGTTCTTATGTCCCTAAACGACCAAAATAAAAATATACTAATTCCGACACAATGTAACGCAATGATATTACAATACCTAATTAGAACAAAAAGTTACTACGCCACCGCATTACATCGTACGACATCCAACCTCAAAAATTCACAAAGGTGGTACACAATACTACTAATCTCATCAGAAAATGTGGGACGAGCTAAGACAATTTCGAAATATTACGCATATTTGACATTATAATTTTTAATTAACATCAGCTGTCAGTGAGAGTCACTTTTATTATACGAGAGACACAGTCAATATATAACCATCACATACCTAATCTTCAGAACGTCAAAGTCTACAAATAAGCAGAAATCATTAAACTTGTTTAGATACCTTACGCACATGATAGCTTTTATCGACGTTTACAATGCCTCTGGTGTTTGAAAGCGCAATTCAATCAAAGAGCGGCAATTTAAAATTTATAAAGAACAAACTGCACACAATTGTTGCATATACTTAATGCTCTGGTCAAACTCAAAATCTGTACCCTATAAAGATACAAATTTTTGGATTAGCTGGTAATATGAAATAATTCCTACATAATCATAACAAAATACGAGCAATTATAAATAATAGAAAAAACATGAATATCGAGAAGTGTATTAATGTATCTACAAGGTGTAGAAATGCTTTACGCACCATAGGGATTTCAATGGTAATTTCTTCATATGAAAATATTTGCTTCCCTAATTATTTTAGAGCAAACTTGTATTGAAGTTTTTTGTGGAGAAAAAAATTCTGTATCCATTTATGCCAGCATTTGTCATTTTATATATCATATTATATATTCATATGAAGTCACAGTTTAAAAGTTAAATGTTATAACTTAAATAATGCTATCATGTAATAGTGGTCTAGCGTTCCATCTCTGTGACTGATGAATATAGTAGATTGGCAGATCTACGCTGCAGATTAAGTGATGCATTTCCTCCGTAAAATCTCGGGAAAAAAGTCTATAGCATAGTCCACTGGTACATTTTAAAAAACGCCAAAGCTTGGTCTTCAGGCAATAAATCCAAGCACATTTAGACACTATAGGTAAAAATAAAACAACTTGCATCAAGAATAGCAAACACGCGCCCGCGGGCCGCGTACAGCACTTAGCAAGCACACTTGTGGCCCACGCAAAGGACACTGCAACGATTAATTGAAGTAATTTAGGTAAATCTGCAATAATTTTTATTAAATGACTTGAATTAGTTGTGTACGGCACAGTAAAACAATATATAAACCATACATTTCAATGCTCTGGGCTTAGAAGATCTACCGCTAAACGAATTATACATAGCGATAGCAAAGGAACGGTTAAAATCAAATGCCAAAGTTGCTACAAAACTAAAGGATAACAAATCAAAAATCACTGAAAAATCACAAGAAATGTTGAAAAAACGCAGACAATTACTTCATAGGAACAAAAGAGACGCAATAGAATTCAAAGAACTAAACAAAGCAGTACGTAAGCAGATCAAATCAGATCTTAATCAACACCAAGAGGACTGTATAAAAAACATAATTGAACGAAACCGCAATCTTAAAGAGATGAAAGTGGGATTGGGTAAAAAGAAAATAGTGATGCTGAAAGATCAGGTTATAGAAGAAAGAGATGTATCCAAGATAATAAAGATAACTACAGAATACTATAAAGATCTATACAGCTTCAAGAAAAACCCACCTCAATGCTCAATAGAAAACTTGTCGAGAACAATAACTAATATTAATTCAGAAGGCATGCCAGATATTACCAATGTAGAAGTGGAAATAGCCATAAAACAAACTAAACGAAACAAAGCATCCGGAGATAATGGAATATTGGCAGAGTTATTAAAAGAAGGGGGAAACAAAACGATGGATTATCTTAAACTTTTGTTCAATAAATGCCTAACAGAAGGTAGAACACCTGATGGAACAACTCCAGAACCATACTAATATACAACAAAGGAGGTGCAGCAAATTTAACTAACTATAGACCTATATCCCTCCTATCGCAAATATACAAAATATTCACCAGGATCACTACAAATAGGTTAACACATAAATTTGACGGTTACCAAGCAGTAGAACAAGCAGACTTCAGAAAGGGATATGGAACATGCGACCATCTCCACACGCTGAAGATCCTAACAGAAAAAATCTGGTGTGATACACTCGCACAACTTCCTTTTACAGTGATCTTATAATTAGCTAAACATTTGATTTTTAATTTCTAAGCATTTGTCAAAAAATTTCAAAAATAGCAAATTTTACAAAAACGGTAAAAAGTTAGTTGAAGGGACAATTTTTTCTAGAATTTTAAGCTGAATTCAAAAATGTAATAATATACCGGGTGTTTTATTTAAAATAGGAGTTAATAAAAAAATAGAAAAAAAACAAAAGAAACCCATTTTAGAAGTATTCAACTGGAAAATACCTATCTCACATCAATACACATTAAGAATGTAACAAAATTATAAAGTTTTAAAAAAATCGTTAGAGCCGTTTTTGAAAAAATCGAAAAATTTTAAAAAATCACAAGAGTAAACACCTACTTCCGGGTATGTGATTTTCTTCAAAAGCTTGCTGTCTTATCTGCATAGTACATAAAACTTATATATGAAGTTTCAATGCCATACCTCTTTTCATTTTTGAGATATTCTGTTCACAGGCACACAGACAGACAGACAGACAGACCAATAAAAAAAATGTTTTTTTTTTGGATCATGGGACTCTAAAACGTGAATATCTGTTGAAAACTCAATTTCGAATTTTTGGGGTGAATCCAATACTTCCTTTGTCGTAAAAGGAAGTAAAAACCAACAAATACAACCTCCCGTTATATTTAGCCTTCGTCGACTATGAAAGGCATTGGACAGCATAGAATTATGGAGGTCGAAGAAGCACTGAACAATAGTAGAATAGACTCCAGATACAGGAACCTGATACACAGTCTCTACCAAAACGTCCAAAACGCAACCATAACTGTACACTTAGATAACGAACTACAAACGAGTCGAATACCCATCAAAAGAGGAGTGAGAAAAGGAGACAGAATCTCACCCAAGCTGTTCACCTTAGCCATAGAAAACATATTTCAAGCAGTTAATTGGGGTAACAAAGGAATCAACATAAACGGTAAACACCTCAACCACTTCAAATATGCAGACGATGTGCTCATAATCTCGTCCAGTTAGAAAGAGCTGCAAAGCATGTTATTCGACCTAATGGATCGTCAATTCAAGGAGGACTTAAAATTAACTTAAACAAAACGAAAGTCATGACCAATACAAACGAAGACTTTATTGTAACACTAAAAACATCAACAATAGAACAAGTAGACGAATATTTATATTATATCTAAGGCAAGCTATCAGAGCAATCAAAAACAGCCAAACTGCCGAAAAAAACAGAAGAGTACGAATGGGATGGGTAGCATTTGGTAAGCTGTCGTATGTGCTTAAAAACCAAAATATCCCCTTATATCTAAGAACTCGAGTCTTTGATTCATGCATTCTACCGGTCCTTACATACGGAGCCCAAACATGGACTTTCACCAAGGCAAATACAGACGATTAGAAAAACCCAAAGATCTATGGAAAGGTAAATACTAGGAATATCGCTTAAAGATAAAAAAGGAATGAGTGGGTAAAAAGCAGAACAAAAGCTAATGACGGGATCGAGCGAGCAGCAAGTCTAAAGTGGAAATGAGTAGGTCACAATGAGCACATAGAAGACCAAAGATGGAAGACTCAAATCGGCAGATGGCGCCCATATGATAGCAGAAGATCGAAAGGAAGTCCCCAAATCAGATGGAAAGACGACATCGCAAAATATGCAGGCCTGATGTGGCACAGATTAGCTCACCAGCTATATCCAAACATGGAAGGATAGATGATAATAGGCGAGAAGAGAAGAGTACGGCCCTGATGACAACAGAAATCTACCCATACAGCATTCAGGGGACCCTCACGCCTGACTTACATTAGCCGAATGGTATATGCACTCTACAACTCAAGCTTCTCTTCAAATCAAAAAATAAGTCAGCAAGAACTCTTAAACGCAAACGAAGTCTCAGCTAAAATATAAATAAAGTTTTAGACTAGTGAAGACGTTTAGCAGAACTCGGCAAGAGTTCCGCCAAAAGCGACAGCATATAATTCGCGCAGGCGTAGGAGAAAAAAATCTGTGGATTAGAAGCGAACTCTACAGCATAGACATGAACCACAACAAAGCCTTCTCATTTAGCTGAAGCATCTATAAAAGTTTAGTGATTTGTGCAAATAAGTTAGCATTCCAATTGAACTATTTAAACAACTTACTTCTTTCAGAAAATTATCACTACCAAGGGAGAGCACTCATACCTTGCCGAGTAGACGCAGGTACTAGTCCCGACCGTAAGTAAAACTGCCTAAATTGTTTTCATTGAAACGTATACAACCTCTTAGTTAAGACTTGTTAATTGCTCACAAGTATGAAAAGTTTAATGCTGACTGAATAGTTATACAGTGTGGAAATTAAGTGACGGATAAATTCATTAACTTCGTTGATATTCATCTTTATGAAAAAACCTCGAAGGGGTGTAGCGATTTTGACCATAGGGAATATTTTCAGCTGATTTTTAGTTTCTTATGTTTTTTTTTCATGATATGAAGTCCTTGACTTTTTTAAATAACAACCTATATTTTTTATCATTGATTTCGGTAGTACTTTTCATCCCGTTTCGAACGGTATAAAATGTCGTATGTTTAATTTGAAAAAAAAATCGAGAAAAATGGTCTTACAATTTAAATATTAAATATTAATATGTCACAATTAAACAATTAGTAAATGTCATAACAACATAAGCAACTTTTGCTTTTTCTAAATTAGAATTTATCTTTAGCTATTTTATTAATAAAAATGGTACAATTAAGCGAGACACAGAGAACTGAATTTTTTTATTATTTATTATTGTATTTTTCAATTGCTTTTTAAATTTCAGTAAAAACGAATGTGCCGTCAATTACTTTCCGTCAAACGTAGGTAACTAGCAGTTTTATTTTGCTCATTTTATTGTTTTTTAATATTTAAACTTTAAGACCAGCTTTCCCGATTTTTCAGATGTAACATATTGAAAATTTTATACGATTAAAAACAACATAAAAAGTACTACCAGAAACAATAATAAAAATACACGTTGTCATTAAAAAAATTCGATGGCGTCACAAATGACGTAGCAACATAAAGGTGGTTGTAGTGTATTTCCTATAATTAAAATCGCTATCCCCTTCAGGATTTTTTCATAAAAATTAATATTCACAAAGTTAATACATTTATCCATTACTTTATTTCCACATTGTATAATATATTTATATTGCATTGAAACTATCAGTTAAAACTTACCCAGTACAAAAACAGGCAGTTGTTTTCTTCTCTCACTCAGGAGACAATAAAATACCTGAAACAAGAAGTTTACTTCGTTATTTACAAAATGTCCATAGTTAGAAAATGTGTAATTTTTTCGCATATAGAGATGAACTTAATTTCTAAATATAATTGACTACTCTAATAACTATTCAGGCTTCAAATGAATTACAAATGAACTGTATCGCTGCAACAGTCAAAGGAAGCAAATACTATTTAAAAGTACGTATGTAAAAGGCAACTACACTATCTAGCGTTAATGTTTATTTAAAACGATCACATTCATCATTTACTGTTAAAAAATAAGCACACTTTGCCGTAATAAAATTTCTATACTTGTTAACTAATATGTAATGCAGCAATAAGGTTCAATATAGCAAAATATAAATATTTTCTGTTAATTAAAAGGAGCTTTCTTTAAACACTAAAACACTGATATATTAGACACACTTCAATGAGTCCTGTGTAATATTAATCAAACGCATGATATTTTAATCATAAAGACACTAAAATTAGTATATCTTCCCTTCTAGAGAAAAACCTAAAGCTCTTGGCATAAATGACAGAATTGGGTAGATTATACCGGTGGCTCTAGAGTGAAATCAATTGTAAGTTTTGTGTCGTACAAAGTAAATTCGTTTTCTCCATGTTCTGTTTGCTGGTTCCATTGAGTCGAGTTAGTAACAACATAAAGAATAATACGCTCAAGCAAATTCGATTCCGCAGCGAGCACTGCACCTGGCTTTTTTCAGTTCAGCTAACGTAGAACTAGTTTCAGAGATCAATTTAATGGAATGTATTTTTATACGATATTTTGGACAAAATATTTTTATCTTAATCACTTTTGTCATATAACAGCAGTTGTGTATACGACACTATTAAAATAATAAACTAATTGCAGCAATGACTGGAAAGGCTTGGAGATAACAAAAAAGTTAAAACAAGAAATATAAACTTACTATGTGCTCAGAAGACGAAATGGAAAAGTGACAGAAACATTGAACTAGTATAAGATAATTTAAAGCTAAGTAAACCACAGACGAAATGCCGTAACAAGTATTCTCAACACATTCCTCAAGACCTTTGTAGTTGACATTGTCAGGCAAAGAAACCGGGTTACTCTGCGTAAAATTATTGTTACTGACAAGCAGATAATAAGTGGTCGTAGTGCTCAGGCCAGGTATGAGAAAATCGAACAGGAACAATACTTTAACGACTAGAAAAGGTATTAGACAACAAATATTTGGTTGTAGAAATGTTGGAAACAGGAACAGGAGGTACGAACAGTATTACGGAGGAATGGGATTTGGGAAGAGAAACGACGCAGAAGGAGAGATATTGCAATGGGCCGAATTTAATAACATTATATGAGTGAGC
>CALNHX010005058.1:0-88937 GCA_940337035.1 Agriotes lineatus
TCCGTTTCTGAGAAAATGCTGATTTTGGCCGTTTTGGTGCCACATACCCACGATGACATTTAAATGACAGTTGGTGTCAAGAGTAATACGTTTTTCTACAACTATCAAAAAAAGGGGACATTCGCGCATCGCTATCAATGCGCGAAGTGCGCCATTTTTCAACGTGTTAAAAAATGGGATATTTTTTCACGTTACTATTGACGACGTGAAAAAATGAATTTTGCGCACTGCCGCCAAAAATTTTCGCGAAGTCTGGCGCGAAATAATATTGATATTCTTGTTTGACGGTTGTAGAAAAAATATTGTTTGTAATACGTGCGCGAAATGTTTTTGTGTGTTCGAAGAATTTTCCCAAATTCGCACTACATGCAGCATGACCGAAGGGAGTGCTGCAAACAAAGTGCTCATTCGGGAAAATTAGCTTCCCGAACTTGTTAGGTAAATAACTATTTCGAACACTGGAGCTACTACTCGGTACATGGAAATGATGTATACTTTTTTTCAACTGCATGATGTTAGTGAAAGTTCAGTATTTTAAACAATTAGATAAAAAATGCGCACCCTATGCCGATATTAATGATGAAAGACTTGTGTGGCTTAAAGAAGTATTTCCAGCGTATATAGACTCAATTCAAGAATATTCCAAAATCAATTATTTCAAAGGACTGACCAAAGAAACGGCAGAAGCATTAAAGTTTACTACTCAAAGTACTTCCCAATGTGTTCACTATTTACTAGAAGAAATTGGATTTTATTATGTTCTAACACGATGTTTCAGTTCAGATGCCATCGAGTCTATGTTTAGTACCTTGCGTATGAGAGGAGACTCTCAAGATGCAATTGATGCTCAAGCTGCACACAATGGCATTAAAAAGATAGTGCAATGCGGGCTGGTAAAATCATCAGATTCGGCATATGTATTTGCTGACTGCAGCTGGTCACATTACAGAAGAATCAATTGAAGCACCTGATTATAAGCTCGATCTTCCTGAAAATATTAAAGAAGCAATAGATGAACTTAAAAATGTGTCCGCACACCTCGAATATGGAATTGTTTCTGCTCCAGTGGCATTTTTGAGTGGATATGTAGCACGAACAGTTGAAGGAAGAGTTAACTGTAATGTTTGCTTAGAATCTCTTTTAACCACTTCTTCCTCAAATCGATTGTTAGCTCTTATACGTCTACAAGATAAGGGAGCGTTGAAATACCTTACTAGACGATTTACAGCTTTAATAAATCAGTTAATTGATCTCATTTAAATATAATTCAGTATTTACCTGGACAATGCAATCCATCTAAAATTATAACTACGCTACATCTTGAATCACTTGCCTCATCGGAGTTTTTTATTTGTATGGATCACAGAGATAAAATCTCTTTAATAATGCTTAATAAGTTACTCAAACCAATTCTATCAAACATAGAAGCTACACGCACAGATTCAGTTACTACGAATTCTTGGATTTCAAAACCTCTCTCAAAAAAAAATATTAAAACTGTAACTGTTTTAAATGTACGTACACGATACTATACCTAGATTATACGAATCATATTTATACTAGCTGAAACCCTCGGCATATGCCGCATTTAAAATGTACCACGAATTTAATAACTTTTGTTGCACTAAAGAATGTTTTAAAAGCACGCTAGAGATTGGCAGTAAGGAAAAGTTCCAAAAAATATATTTTCAAATGGAAAGCCTCTGGAAAGGAAACGCTCGCCTCTGGAAAGCGTCCTAATTAATACGACGTTGTTGGAACGCAGTCAAAAAAAAATCCGGAAAGAATTAATGCTCTTATGAGATTATATGTGAGAATTATTTGCGCCACCGAAATAATTTTCAGCTGCCTGCAATCTGTGTTTCTTTTCAGGTTTAAGCCGTTGAGGCGTTGAGCGTCATAAAAATATAAATGTGGTAACTCAAGTCTCCAGTTACGCCGTTACAGTTATTGTTAAATAACTCGATTAATAATTATTTGTTTGTCATTTTAAACTGGCATTATTATTATTATTATTATCTTTATAATAGCAACCATAAGTAACTGTTTATACTGTTTATATGCTAGCGAGTTCATTTTCTTCTTAAATCGCTAGTGAATTAATAGTAGATTGTTCTACAAGTTAAGAAAAGTGAGAGTGTTCCAGCGAATGTAAAAGTTTTACGTGAGCATGGAAGAATCACTTTTCCAATGTGTTGATCATGCAATTTTTCCGTGTAATTGACAAAAATATCTTTTTAAATAATTTTGGTCAAAGTATGGAAGCGCAATGTTTACTGTACTGTATAAATATAAATACCCATTATACATTATAGAATAGACCTTACTTGAAAATGGATGAATCTGTTATTAATTCATTTACTTTACTTTTAGGTGAAATCAATATGATTTTGACCAGTTATGAAAAGTATCAAAAAGTCACTTTTTTTAATGTCACCAATGGCAATGTGAAAAAATAATACATTATAAGGAAGAGAAAAGCATAATTTTTCCCAAGATGTGAGTTTGCAGCTCAAGGGCGAAGCCGAGCACTACAAACACACAGAGGGAAAAATGGTGTTCTGCCCTGCCATGTATACTAAACTAAAACATTACTGTAAATCAAAATTATGCTGTAATATTTAGCAGTATTTGAGATTGTGTTATTTTACGAATACCATGACAACAGACATTTTAATTTTGTTTCTTATTGTCCCTTGAGAGAAAATGTGTTCTTTCTGTGACAATTCTTGTGACCTAAAATATGATTCACCGTTCTCTATTTGTGATCGCCAACTGTCCTTGTGTCTTAAAACAAAAGCAATTAAAACTTGTAAAGAAACTGTGACAGTAAGTACCTGAAAAAAGTAATTGTGATTCTGCGTCAAATGTATTTTTCCCTCTTTATTGTTATTAGTAAACTGGGAGTACGTGTTTCTGTGAAAGAAAACATTAGATGGTTTCATCTTCATCATTGAACGAGTAACATACGTG
Organism: Agriotes lineatus; assembly: GCA_940337035.1. NCBI lineage: Eukaryota > Metazoa > Arthropoda > Insecta > Coleoptera > Elateridae > Agriotes > Agriotes lineatus. The sequence continues at coordinate 2,974 of CALNHX010005058.1, forward strand.
TCAGAAAAGGTATTTTCTCAATGAATCTGTTAAAAAGAATTTCCACACCCTTTCTTATAAATCGTGTCTGCGTATCCGTCCTCGAAACAGTTGCTCTATTATTCTTTCTCCTTCTACGTCCTGGATTACATTTATCCCTTTTAGCTATATTTCTATAACTAACCTCAAATTCTTAGTATTTATTCGTATCGCAAATGTACGTTGTTGCTAGATCAAAAAAATGTAATACACAAAATCGGAGTTACCATCTTGTTTTAAAGAATTTCTTTGTAAACAATGTTTTTTGTACACCGTTCACTACCTTTCATTGATACTTTCAATCCGTTCATAGTTTAATTTTGTTTCATATTGTCCCTTGAGAGAAAATGTGTTCTGTCTGTGACAATTCTTGTAACCTAAAGTATGATTCACGGTTCTCTATTTCTGACCGCCAACTGTCCTTGTATCTTAAAACAAAAGCAATTAAAACTTGTAAAGAAACTGTGACAGTAAGTACCTGAAAAAAGTAATTGTGATTCTGCGTCAAATGTATTTTTGCCTCTTTATTGTTATTAGTAAATTGGGTGTACGTGTTTCTGTGAAAGAAAAGTAATGTTGCAAAACATTCCTCAGTTGTGATGGAAGCTGAAAATTTACAACTTCAGCTAAACATCGTGCATATTCTCGAACATCAAGTAATAAACCGGCTTCTTTGGCAGCTTCAAGGAATGTATCGTAAACTTGACCATTAATGGTTTTCAAATCATCAAATTACAGCTGACATGTTACAATTATATCTACATCTTCTGCAGTTCGTAACTTGTCGTCTCCTAAAATGTAATGTTTTGTAATTATTCAAAGCTTTGAAGAGTATCTTTATAAATACCTGCAAGAATTAAAAGCATGTGACAATGTGGTAATCCCCTTTTTTGAAATTCTGTTACACAAACATAAGCAAGTACACGTCCAAGAAGATGATTGTGTAGTATTTTTTGTTTGGGACTGTCAAGTTTCAATTTAAATACGCGTGCAACTATATCGTTCGTGTAATTCATCGTTGATCAGCATACCTGAAAATTGCGAAAAGAATACCATAGTTCCCAGGTGAATTAACATCGCCTGTACTAAGAAAACCTACAAAAAAGGCATGTTCATATGGCTAGAACAATTTATCTTTACCATTACCTAACGCTCCTTGTCGATAATTCAGTGTAACTACCACAACTTTGTAAAACGTAGTCAAAATGTGTCCTGGAAATAAATTAGAAGCTCCTCTAACAAAATCGCTAAATAAAAAAGCGTTTTGCTCGCTTATAAAAGGCGTAATTAATAATTACAAATCTGAAAATTTGTAGGTTATGTACCGTAAACTGAAAAGACACGCCTTTTTCGCGTATGCGTACGGCTTCAATTTTGGGAGAGTTCAGTTACCCAGATATTAAATTAAACAAAATGGACTTGCCTTTGAAGCTGTGTCAATAGTTTTAAAAAACACAAGTAATAGGTATAATAAGTAATTGTTTTCTGTGATAATATCGCTATTAAAAGTTAAGGAAAGTTTGTTTACAAAAACCCGAAAATAGAAATGCACGAATGCAACCATGGTACTTTTTATAGTGTAAACACGGCCTGTAGTTTTGTGGATTATTATATAGGTATGACTAAAGTCAAGACAGTAGGTCCTTATTGTAGTGATACTCCATGTTAAAAACATAATTGTTAAAAAACGTATTATTCTTGACACCAACTGTCATTTAAATGTCATCGTGGGTATGTGGCGCCAAAACGACCTAGATCCGCATTTTCTTAGAAATGGAAACTACAATGAATTTCAAACAAATGCCCAGGCCGTATAAAGTGGCGTTTGTCACACAATTCAGCAACGTTTACGAATTTTAAAAACAATAGAAAGATTTTTATTATCCTTACAGATTTAACAATCTATTTTCTTTTACATGATATTGGTGTCTACAGCATTTCACTCATATGTGTAAAAACAGTGTGTAACCCGAATTAATTATTTATTGTAATGTTGTCATCTACAGTTACATATGTCAAGAAGGTTAGGTGTTAGATCAGCTTTGCTGAACCTCGACTTAAATCTATTATTTTGTGAAACATGTTGAACAAAAGACGTTTGTTATTATTTAAAAATATAAAATTACTGTATTTATTACTTTCCATAAATCACTAATAAAGTTGAAAGTGTGTAGTCAAGCTTATATCTAGCTACTTTTGGCTAAGTATTGATCATAATAGAATATATTTACATAAAATACCATCTGAGCGTTTTTCTGTTTTATTAATTTGTTGCTTAAACTAAACAGAGTAACAGAATTCTGAATTTGTAAAAGGTTTTTCGGTCTATAACACACAAGACACTCTTGTACAGCAGGTTGCCTATATAATTTTAAGTCGTTTTTAAATTATGTACACAAACAAATCTATGCTGTCATTTTTGTTTGATGACGTGATTGACTGAAGTGCCCCTACTTTATTTTTCCTCTAACACTTAATTAAGGCGTTTTTCAACTATTGATTAAGTAAATTCCTCACTTTAAGCCGCATATTTAATATTTAAACTTAGCGATACATATGCTTTATAGTAAGTAACTTTGATAACAAAAATTACTTTTGCATAAGTGCTGCCATATATAGTGAAACAGAAGTTAGCGTGATTACGTGTTTTTCGCCAACATAATGCAACTGGAGGTGGATTTAAAAACAACAGCCCTTATGGGCGAAACAGTGTTTATAAAACTGTTAACTATAGTCAGAAATACAGTTTCAAAAACCGACCCACTGCGCAGAATGGTGTCAAACATGTTAAAGATATATTTTCTCACCACTTTAAGACAATATTCTTTATTCCGAAAAAATACAAAAATAAGGGGGCACATCTAACACATCGATATTCAATACCTAAGTTCTTAACTTGTCCTGTGTCCTTAATTGTAACAACTTAAAAACACACAACGGTCTTCACCCGCTCAAAACCTGCTTGTTCTTCCACGTTCGGCGATAGACTGCGCGTTCCCCCTCTCGCACATCCGCTCGTCAACTCCGCGTCCCCTAGCGGCGCACTTCCGTAGCACTCACCCGCGAAACGCTGAATTTAAAATATTTATCACTCGGCCATTCCTGACTTTACGACCTCCTGGTTCGTTGCTTGGGAAACGCTCGGATGTCCTCGTTGATCTCCGCCTCCCGCCAACACGTAATCCTTGAACCGCAATGGCCTCCCCACCTCTCGCTTCGTTCGAAGGTTAACCGGTCTCGCTGCCACCGTTACAGCACCTGATGTTGTTTGACCCACTTCGGAATCTCGCGTTGCTCGCCTTGAAGCGGCGACCTTGACCTCGTTCTCGTCCTCCCCGCATGCGACGTTGTCACGTTTCTTGCCTCCACTAATCCGGATAGGTTCCTCTAGTTCGCTCGAAGATTCCTCCTCTCCGCTTTCGTTCTCCACTGGATTTTTGTACACTTTCAACCTGGACACGTGCACTTGGGTCGTGAAGTTCCTGTTCGCACCATCTGCCACTGTATTAATCCTATAAGTGTCATTCCCTAAATCTCCGGTCACTGTGTATGGGCCCTTATATTTTCTTTGTGTTTTTACCGGTTCCCCCGTGGAAACTGGCGGAGAACGCACGTAAACAATGTCCCCGACGTTAAATCCTTCGTGTTTATACCGTTTACGGTCAAACCGCTCCTTATATTTTATCTGCTCGTTTGTAACCTTTTCACGCACTTCGTCCTGTAACTTCGCTGGTAATACGTAATCGTCATTGTTTCCCGCGAATTCCCGTAAAGCACCATCGTGAAAGTTAGCTCGAAATCCATACAATGCTTCGAATGGCGTTTTCCCTGTAATTTTATTTACCACACTATTCGCGTCACGTTGTACTTCCTTTAAACAACTGTCCCACATTCGCTCCGTTTTCATTTTCGTTAAAATCGCCGGCGTAATGGTCCTATTCACTCGCTCGCAGACTCCGTTCGCTCGAGGATGTCTTGTGCTATTTAGCACGTGACGTATCCCATTACTCGCGCAATACTGTTCGAACCCGTCAGCTGTGAAGCTGGTTCCGCGATCCGTCACAATCATCGCTGGTAGACCAAAATCGTTCACAAAATCGCGCAAACACTTCAATGTACTGCTCGTTTTTGTGCTCGGCACCGCATAAAGTCTAATAAACCGTGTGAGAGCATCAATTACCACCAAAACGTGGGCGTTCCCTCGCGCACTTTTCAAAAAGGGGCCTAGATGGTCCAAATGGACTCTTCCCATCGGCCTCTTCGGTGAAGGTATCGGGTGCAACTCTCCCGCTTGCTTACCTCCAGGTATTTTCACCAACAAGCATTCTACGCAAGAACGAATGTGCTGTCTGACGTAATGCCTCAGTCCAGCGAACCAATAATTTCTTAATATTAAATCCACTGTTCGCTCCACACTAAAATGACCCGCCATATCATGGAATTTAATTACCGTACTTTTCCGCATGCTAGTCGGGATTACAAAAAGTTCTCGGATTTTCCCGTTTACAGTAACTTCGCGCACTAATCGTCCGTTACGTAACTTGTACTTTTGAACAACCTGTTTTTCGTCTTTATCACGCTCACTATTCGGCAACTTGAGCACTCTTATTATTTCTTGTAACTTATGATCGCTGCTCTGGATTAACAAAATCCACTCCTCTTCTGGCATTATATTGTAAACCTCCAGACGTTGTTCGTAGATTTCTTCCATCGTGTCCGTGGCTGCTTCCACTGGAGATCTACTCAATGCATCCACGTGCTGCATCTTCTCGCCTTTCCTAAATTTAATCTCAAAGTCAAATTCCTGAAGTAAATGGCTCCACCTAGCAATTTGTGCGTTTGTAGTTTTTTGCATATTTAAGTATACCAACGCTTGACAATCGGTTACCACTGTGAAATGCATATGCAGCAATAATGGCCGCAATCTGTCCATACACCAAACGACCGCCATCAGTTCGAGCCTGCTACTGTGATATCTCGACTCTGCATCTGTCGTTTTTTTTGACACCGCGTATACCAAATGCATTTTCCCGTCTGCCCCTCGTTGTAACATCATCCCCGCTAAACCAACTGCACTCGCGTCCGTATGCAGTTCTGTATACGAACTCGGATTATACAGCTGCAAGACCGGCGCTGACGTCAAAGCGTCCTTCAACTCGTCAAACGCCACCTGCTGTTTGTCTGTCCACATAAAAACATTGTCTTTCCGCGTTAAATCGCTTATCGGTCTCACTTTCACCGCATATCCTTTCACGAAGCGTCTAAAAAAACCTGTTAATCCCAGCCATCGTTTTACTTCGCGCACATTTCCCGGTCGCGGAAAATTCTCTATGACCTTCACTTTCGCTGCACCTGGGGAAATTCCCTCCGCAGATAATTTGAATCCTAAAAAGTCCACGCTTGAAGCACCAAAATGACATTTGCGTAGCTTCATCGTAAGATTCGCGGCACGGAAGGCCTCGAACACTTGTCGTAACCGCTCCAACATATCGTCCCAGTTTTTTGCTGGTATCAGCACGTCATCTAAAAATGCCATCGCGACCTTGTTCCTTAAAGGCCCTAGTACTCGCGTCATTAGCCTAGCAAAGTTCGATGGACTATTGCACAATCCGAAACACATTCGCGTGAATTCCCCCGTTTCATCTGGCGTAACAAAAGCTGTTTTACACCCAGACCCTTTCGCTAACGGTAACTGAAAAAACGCGTGTGCTAAATCCAAGGTAGTGAACATTGTACACCCTGCTAAATGTTCAAATTGATCATCCATGTTCGGCAATGGATAATGTTCTTTCACTGTCTGTTGGTTCAACTTTCGAAAATCTACCACTAGCCTTGGCTCCTGTGAACTTTTCGCCACTAATAACACCGGCGACGCGTATGGCGAAGTGGTATCTGTCGCAATACCATTTGCCTTCCACTCGCGCACGATTTTTGCGATGGTTTCTCGCTCGTGTGCAGTCACCCGATAAGCTCTCGTACGCACCGGCACATTATTGTCAACTATGTTCATTTCCATTAACTGGGTACAACCTAGTTCGCTTAAGTTTTGCGCGAAACACCCCCGAAATTCGTTCACCAAGCTTGTTAGGTTCCGCAAATCTCGCTCCGATATTTCTTCGCTCACGTTTAATTGTTCACTTGTAATCGCTTCTCTGCATAATTCAATTTCCATCACGCTCATTTCTTGTCCACAAATATTCTTCGAATCAATGTTCACACCGAATTCCCGAATTTTGTCTATCTTTTCGCCTTTCACTACGAAGTTTGCATCGTCACTTTCGTTGGCTACTGGCACCGTGAATTTGCCTCCATTTATGTCCACACTCACGAAGTTTATGCTCCTGGGTTCCAAACTTTGATCTTCCGCAGCAGTTATCTCTACTGATTGCGTGGAAACTGGCAAATTAATTTGCGCAAACGGTTCCTCACTACGCAAACCAAAATGCAGTACATCGTCTACCCGCACATATGCTAACTCAGGGTGTTCGGTAAAGTTCTGCCCCAGCAATACACGTAGATTCTGTACCCCACACGGAACCACGTAAAAATTCACATCTTCTACGTTAATTCCATCTAGATTCACTCTAGCTTTCGCAAAACCTTTGCTGATTACCGCACTGCTTCCGAATCCTGTCAGTCTGTTTTCCGTTTTTTCAACTTTTAATTTTAAATCTCTCGCGGCTTCCTCAGTCACTGTGCTCACCGTAGCACCAATGTCAATGAAACATTTTATCGCTTCTTGCTCGTTTATTTTAACATTCCGTATGAACTTCGTTGCCGCACTTTCTGCTAAATTCTTTGGTTCAGTCCCTATTCTCCACACTTGATTCACAGATTCACTTCTCTGCGTCACACGTTCTGGACATTCTCTGCTGATGTGGTCCGGTTTTTTACAATTGAAACATACCACTTTTCTTGGTTTAGTGCATTCTCTGGCTAAATGCGATGGTTCACCGCAGTTGAAACACTTCCACTTCTCCTTCTTCACTTCAGGATGCTTTTGTGCACCCGGTATGGCTGGTTTCGTTGCTTCCTGAGGTTCACTTTTCACCCCGACGAAGCTGCTGCTATTGTTTTGGGGTTTGTGTGGCTTTTCCCTTTTTTCTGCCCGGAAGCGTCCACTCCTCGCATCACCGATTTCTTCGCACTCTTGCAGGTCCTGTAACAACTCCACTTCGTTGCCTTGAGTTTTTCCCATTGCCACATTACACAAATCCTTGTTCCACAATCCTACTAAGATTTGCGCTTTGGTTTCTTTAAAATTCAGCTTAACGTCCTTACACAATTTGAATTTTTCGTGAAAGTAGGAATTTATGCTTTCATTCCGGCTCTGCACCCTCGCTGTCATTCGCTTCCACTTCTCCGTTTGCGACAACTCTCCACTGAACATTTCTTCAAATTTCTCCGAGAATTCGTCGAATGTTTTTAACTTCTCCCAGTTACTTTCATGCCAATGTTTTGCACCTCCAACCAAATGTGTACGAGCTGTTTCCAAAGTGAAAGCATCTGGCCACCGGTGCAATAGCTGCATACTTCTTATGTTAGCTATCCACCTTTTTGCTTCACTTTTACTTTCTCCATTAAATGTACTGATTGTCCTCGTTAAATCAGGCATTATGTGATATGCCATTTGATTTCCCGTAACCGCACTCCCGGCACTACTCGTTTGCCCGGCTGTCACTTGTGTGATAAGTCTTTCAAACAAAGCGTCTCTTCGTCTGTTCTCTGCTGTCATAATCTGCATCATTCTGATTACATCACTGTCAGTATTCACTCGATTATTGTCCGCGTTCGCGTTCACCTCCGGCGTGTTAAAGCTTGAACTTCCCGCCCGATCCAAATTTCCCACCTGTTCACCCAACATGATGAGGTCGTCGCTCTCGCTGTCACTACCTCTCACTCCCCCACTTTGTCCCTCGCGTTCACAGCGCAGTTGCAAACGCGCCTGGAACCTCTCGAACTCGTCGGTCATCCTCTCGAGAATCTTCGTTCGCTTCCGTAAAATGTTCCAATCACGTTCGCTTTTCCCCTTCTCGTCGACGTGTCGCTACGTCACTTCCTTTCTCGATGCACAAGATGTTCACGCCCCTAACGGTCAAATTACAGGCTGGCGCTCCATCCGTCGTCGGCCATGTTGACACGTTACCACAGCACTTGAATATTCCGTTTTTCTTGCTTTTTCGCTCGCCTTGGGCACTTGTGGACACGTCCCTCTGCTCTATTTCCCCCGGAAATCACGCAGACACGGAAGTATCCCACTTCTGAACTATGTTAAAGATATATTTTCTCACCACTTTAAGACAATATTCTTTATTCCGAAAAAATACAAAAATAAGGGGCACATCTAACACATCGATATTCAATACCTAAGTTCTTAACTTGTCCTGTGTCCTTAATTGTAACAACTTAAAACACACAACGGTCTTCACCCGCTCAAAACCTGCTTGTTCTTCCACGTTCGGCGATAGACTCCGCGTTCCCCCTCCCGCACATCCGCTCGTCAACTCCGCGTCCCCTAGCGGCGCACTTCCGTAGCACTCACCCGCGAAACGCTGAATTTAAAATATTTATCAAAAGTCACCTCTAATCGGCCTATAAGTCTCTTACCAGTGCTGTCCAAGCTTATAGAGAAATTACTATTAAAGAAACTAAACGAAGATAATTTGCTAGCAGAATGCATACCACATCAGTTTGTGTTTAACGTAGTCATTCATCTATCCAACAGTGTCACCGCCTAACGAATGTCATATACACAGCCTTCGAAGAAAAGAAGTACTGTTCTGGAGCCTTCTTGGATGTCAAACAGGCGTTTAACAAGGTATGGCACAAGGGTCTCCTATTTAAACTAAAGCATGTTATCCCACATAACTACTTCGTAGCCTATTACTGAAATTGTATCTATTACGCCGTACCTACCAAGTCAAACATGGTAAGAATACATTGCAGATACATACTATCAACTCAGGCGTCTCTCAGAGCAGCGTATTAGGTCCCAATCCTCTACCTAATCTATACAGCAGATGTATCTTAACCCCGTATGTTGAAATTGGAACTTTAACTGACGACATGACGATGTTATCAACACACGAAGTTCCAACTACCACGTCACAGAAATTACCCACTACCTTCTCCGAAATATTAGTGACTCTAAACATTTGGGGCATTTCAAGTTGCTTTTCATAGTTCGTAAAATATAACTAGCTGAATTATATAAGCACTAGCAACCCAGTGAGACAAATGTCTCATTTAAAAAAAAAAGAAAGTTTTTCAAATAGAACGCGTATTAAATAAAAACTATACCCAGACCTGGAAGATGTCAAAGTGATACGCCGCATCGGAACATTCTGGAAGCTGTCAAAGTGGTTGCCTAACCGATCGAGGTTTTAAGGCGCAGAGGGTCGCAGCTCCGTTTGGCTGCTGAAACAGCGTACTGACACTTCCGGTTTTCGAGAAATCACGTGATTTTCCGAAAACCGGAAGTGTCACGTGACTGAAATTCGTTTCCTGACCTGACATGACCATTCCAAACATATAACTTTCATAACTTTTTCTCTATCTCTTACGGTTTGGCTGCTGAAACAGCGTCCCGGACAGACAAAACAGCGTCCCGGACAGACAAGTCTATTAGATAAAGGATTCTTTGTGATGTTACTTAAAATAGTTTGACTCCACTCAGAAATGTCTACTCTGCATGTTACTTCAGTTATACCCTTTAATTTAGGATAGGGCCCTAAACATTCAATTTTTGCAAAATGGAGATGAGATTTGTATCATAGGTTTCTGAATAACTGCTACCATCCGTCTTCCTTAATTTAAGAAATTGTATAACAAAGATTTTTCAATAACATTCTAAACTAGAAGGTATCGGGCAATATCTGCATGTTACGGATATCACCGAATAGACTCTCTAGAGTAGAGGATCTTATGAAAAGCTAGATGTGTAATTTGTAATTTCTTTCGCAAAGAAATTACTCCTGCAAATTCAAAATTTCTCTAAACTGTACCGGTTTCCAATAACCCTTCTCGGCGATAGATATGCCAAAAAATAAAGCTGATGCTTCTTCTAAAAATGTTAAAAGTACATCTAAATTTTGCTTTTTTTAATTTAGAAATAAGGTAGTTGGTAGTTACATTTCAGAAGAGTTTCATACACAGAGGACCCACACGCGAATTTTATAATAAATGCGTTTTCAATACTCTCATTACCATAGCGTCGCAAATTTTTTGGCAAACACAATTTAAAATTTGGGTTCAAACTTCTTCAAAACTTTGTTATAGCTTTTCTGCATCTTAAATTCTATATAAATAGTAGCGTGGATATTAACTATTTAAATAATTAAGTTTATATTCTCATAGGGTTGGGTTTCTACATCCTAGCAAGTATTATCTTGATTTAGTATAAATTATTGGAAATACATTTGCCATCAACTTAAATATCGTGGTATTTTTTTTACTTACAAATGTTTTGAAGAGTGCTCATTTAACCACTGAGACCGCTAAAATACCGGATATTTTAACTAATGGGAACCAAATTCAAATATAGCGATCAAATGTCACAGTTTCTCAAAACAAGTTCTCTATTTTTCGAGAAATTATCAGTGATTACGTAATTAAAGCGTTGCCTAAGTGATAACAATAACAGTAAGTAAATAATAATAATAATAATAATAATAATAATAATTGTCTTTATTTCATACTGGCTGTACATTTCGGTTACATACAAAAAATAAACAAAAAGAGAGAAAAAAAGCAATTTATTTATAGAATAATTGAGAAAACAAAATAATTGAGAAAACAAAACCAATAGCAGCAACCAGTAGAAATCCCAAGGCGCAGTTCAAGCTGAAGCTTGCTCCTCCACTGAACCTTGAAAGGTAGGTAGTAGGTACTACGTAAAATAAATTTTGATACGATGCACGATAGAGGAAAAAAACAAGACTACATGAAAAAAGGATAATGCAAACATGAATTAATTTTGCCTTAGGGTTTCATTGAATGCAAGGCCGCACACAACACATTTTTGATGTTAATTTACACTTAGCATTACCGAGAAAACTGCTGGCTCAGTAAGATTTGCTTAAAACGTTTTTTAAAGGAATACATTGATAAAGATTTTAATTCAGTTGGCAATGAGTTGTAAACTATAGAAATTTAGAAATTTGGTAACTAAAACTACTTTCGAAGAGAGCCGTTTTGTGTATAGGAGGTGTAATTGTGCCTTTGAACCTGATATTTATATTATGGACGTCTTCTCTAAATGTTATCTTACGGTATAAATAAGAAGGTTTCTTTTCTATGATGATTTTATAAAAAAAGCAAGCAGTAGAAAGTTTTCGTTTATTGACCATGGATAACCAGTTAAGTTCAGATAATATATGTGAAATGTGTTCAAAATTCCTAATGCCAAAAATTAATCTCATACAAGAATTTTGAACTCGTTGAATTTTTTGTTGAATGTTAAACAAGAGCCATAAATTGGAGAACAGAAAACAAATTGGGAAAGAACCAGAGTCTCACACAACTTTGACTTGATATTTTTAGCTAGAAAGGTTCTGTGGGGATATATAAGTTTCAAGTTCATGTATGCTTTCTTGGTACAGTTAGTCACATGCGAGTTAAATCTCAAGCTCCTGTCCAACATAAGACCAAGATTTCGGGCTTCTTCAATCACTGGCAAAACCGCACTATTTAAGGTTAAGTTGATATTGTTTTCAATTTGAGCTACATCATTTTATACATGTCACGAACAAAAAACACTCACTCACTCTGCCAGAAGTACATAAAAAACCGACGCCACTTGCAAGTCACTAAATTCAATCTTTTAGGATAAACTTTCCTTACCTTTATGTTGGTTTTCCAATAGAAACTATAAGGCTTAACTCGAACCCTCAGCAAGTCCCACAATGCCTGAGCCCCTCTTTCTCCGTTGGCTTGCAGAGACAAGCTACTGATGCCTTGCAGAACGACTCCTGTAGTTCGACTGCTCCGAAACCGCCTCCAATTCAGCCGTTGCCCCATATTTAGAGCTCCAACTGCTTCCCACAAAGGTCGCTGCCTACCTCTAGCTCACAGTCTCCAATTACACTACTCGAGCCACGTACACAGCCTCGGAAAACCAGCAACAACTCTATGCACAAATTAAACACTTTTTATCAACTTCCGCAGAGGTGCTGCGAACTAATGCAACCGACTACAGGCTAGCAAAAGGATATAGACTTAATTTTAAACACACTGAATTGGGACTAGGGTATTTATTAACGTATTATTTATTTATTTTATTTATTTATTGTATATACATTAGTCAAATCAACAGATAGGCTGCCGAGGCAGCCATCCAGTAATAGGTTTGGACATATAAATTACATAAAAAAGAACGTACAATTCATGAGAAAACTGACTAATTAAACAAAGGTGAATTTTGAATCAAGGTTGATACGGAAAAAATATATAACCGGTAAGTAAAACAAACATTACAATATTACGAGTAATATTATATAAGTAAAAAATATCAGACCAAAACTGTACATGCTAAAACCAGAAGAATTTTATTTTAAATTAAAGTTACATCCTTTGAAAAGGAGACATAAACTAAAAACGAAAAGAAAAAGCAAAAGAAAAAAAAAAGTTGATGCTATAATCAATTATTTATTGGGGAAGCCAAAATTAATATCACTTCGCAGCTTGAATTATTACATTTTGTTGTTTAAATGAAGGCTAACACTGTTTTTAATACCGTTTTTTACAAATTCTTATCAAGGTCAATGCTGTTTTATACAATTTAGAAAAATTAGACTAGCACATTTCTGGAACATTTTATAAAATAATATTTGATATGCTTGAAATGTTATTAATTGATTTTATAATCATAAATGCTCAAAATGTGTTTATAGCAATAGTTTTTGATAAACAGTAATTTTCATTAATACGTTTTTGAAAAAGTCTCAAAACGTCTGGGAGTCGATTCTCAAAATCAAATATATTGAAACTTGAGAGTGGGAATAATACAAAAGTCTTCAGTTTTGAAGTGTGTCTCATTTAAAATGCATATTATGAGAAATAATTAACATATTATTGTACTCATATTTCGCAAATGTTGGAATGTTTAGGCACCTTCCAAACTGGTCTCATTTACCTTTTTTCCCATTTCAATTGTTCTAAAGAAACATTGAGAAAATCAAATAGAGCATAACCAGTCTCCGAAGACGTGCTACAATTATTCAAGCTACGTACATGTAGATATTTTAATCTAAGAGATTGTGAGAAATGTAAAATTATTTGTTTTGTATATATACAGAATTACTAATTGTCATAATTACATGTGATGTGATGATGTTAAACAAAAAATGTCCCCCTTGGACAATAATTATTTTTATAACAAGCGTCGAAAGTAACAAATATCGTGCGAGTGTTGATTAGGCAAACGAGGGCGTAGCGTAGCGAAGCCCGAGTGGATCTAAAACACTAGCACATATATTTGCACCTTCGAGCGAGTCATGAACACAATTTTTTAGACGACCACAGAAAGTAAATTCTATTATTATTTCTCAACTAAGATAACATTTAAAATAAAACGTCGAAACTTCCTCTAGATACATTTATAGCCGAATAAAAGCTTAGAATTAAGAAGACATAACTATGAATAGGTTACAATATACAGAATCGTGGGCTTATCCCTTTCATAGTTTGTAAATTAACAATCGGGGTACATCAATTTCTGGCGTTTTTTTGTGGTTTAGGAATTTACACCAACGTCTGTAGGTTTTCTAGTTAGAACCGTTTTAAACCAGTGGCGCTACCAGACAACCCACCCGATCCTGTTCATTGTCATTTTGCTCTTTGTCTTTTTCTTCTATTATCTTTTCTTCATCTAAGTTTTCCATTTTCGGTGTTAATAATTTATTCGATATTGACATTTTGGGTCTTAATAATCAATTAATCAAGAGTTTAGAAAGTACCCTAATCAAGCCACTTCTGGTAGTACAACTTTATTCAAGCAATACCAAATTTATATACTTGCTTTGCGGACAGCTCGTTCTGCTAGAGCAGAACCTGCTTGTTTGGGTGGTTGGTTTTCGTTTAAGATGTTAATTATTCTTCCTTTGATGACGACTGCAAATAGTTTATATAAATTGGATTAAGACTGGTTGATTGGCATGTAGTTTTTCATCTCTTCCTTGTTACTTTTTTTTTGCAATAGTATTGTGGTAGGGGTTTTCCATTGCTCTGGTATGAATCCCTGTTTTAGGTTTTTGAGATAGTGATATCCAATAATCTTTCTGATTTTTTCCTACTATCTTCTGGTTTATATGCCGTCGGTAAGTTGCACTTTCCCCGCCCTCATTATTGACACTTTTAGCCCTCTTTCATACGGACGGCTGTTTCGCCGGCAGGCATTTTTGCCGTCCGGCAAAAACGCCAGCGACAACTAATAGTTATTTATTGTATAAGTGTTTTAGATGGCGTTTTATCCACGCAAGAATGCTGTGCAAGACTCAAAAACAACTGAAATGCGGTTGCAATTGATTCTCTTCAGGCCGTCTCTGAGTGTCACCACCGGCGACTTTAGAATTGGAGGTCGACCGGCCGGCAAAACTGCCGTAACCGTCTCGTGTGAAAGGTTCCATATGAAATAATGTTATTTAGCCACAATCACCTTATAATTGAAGTTTTATCCACACTTATGAACCGTCTAAAGTACCACTTTATCCACTAGTGGAATAATGAAATTACTTTATTCCACTAGTGGGATAAAACCACTGCTAAGGACTATGCCATCAACGGGTGAATCCACAGTTTTCTGACGCGTGGCTTTTTATACTTTCTGCCTTTATGTAATAGCTACTTTTTGAATCAATTTTATCGATTGAACCATAAACTACAAATTCTCACCAACCAATAATTACTAGCTACAAACTGTACTGAATACGCTTCTGTACGATGTTAACGTTGGATTGTTTATTAGGAAGAAAGTAGCCTACGAGCTCCCCGTGTGAAAGGTGACCACGGTTTTTTTGCCGGACGGCAAAACTGCCGGCAGGCGAAACAACCGTCCGTGTGAAAGAGGGCTTAGAGATGCTAGGTATTCCAATATTAATGCTGATAATGTCGTCAGATTTTTTATGGTTCACTACGATTCACATTGTTTGCATCGCATACTCACAGGCGCGGATGGGCACAAAAATATCAACCGGGCATCAAAAGAGGTCAGGCGACCCCCCCCCCCTCAATCGAAAATAATGAAAAATGGAAAGTTGAAATTCCTTTATTAAATGATATAAAAAACAAATCGTTTGATATAAAAATATTTATGAAATAACACAACACAAATTTTCATAATTATTTTGGGGATAAATAACAAATTTTTAAAAATTACAATGTTTTTGGAGTAGGTAAGATAAAATTAAAATAATATGTTTTCTCGAAAAAATTCTTAAAATAACAATTGATTTTTAAGTAGCTTCGAGCAGTTTGCCACGCAATCGATGATGTTGTCTTGATCGATGTTTTCTAAAACGTCTTTCTTGATACTCATAAGCAAGAAGCTTGAAAGCTTGGTTGGCGAAAATGCAGTAGTTTGATCTTGATTATGAACTTCGGTACTTTTAGTAGTTTCTTGAACATCAAAGGGTGTAGAATCCTCCTTGTTCATAAATTGATCTAACTTTTTACAACTTCCAGCGCCTTTTTCCAAATCCAGCTTGCGCTTCAGCCTCACACGTTCGGCGCCGCCCATTTTTTGACTCCATGTTTATTCGTGAATACAGAATACTAACAGCATTTACCTTTTCTAGAAAACGAAAAAAAATATTCGTTCAGTCAAATACACGAGTTTCCAATTTGTCAAAAGATAAGTAAATACGGTTTATTCGAGATAGAACTTTCCAAATCACACAAAACAAATTGGACAAGAATAATAAATCATCAAAAATTACCAAACCGGCGCTGTTAACTATATACATGATTCAGATCACAGGCACGAATAATAGTAGTTAGGCTAACAGTGATAAAACCGGAAACCGAATAAACCCGTATTTCCAGTTCAGTATCAGTAGCCGACTGGGCTGGTGCAAGATTAGAAGACAGTATTCCTGGAAATATAAGCGCGTCTCGGCTTTACATGCACCTTCTCCGACTGCTCGTATATCGTATCATGATTCGTTATACGTTGATTAATTCAATTTACTTATTTTATATTTCTTTTTTATTGGATGTGACTGGCGCGGCGCCAAAAGCGTCGAAAACGTCCGCGGCGCCCCGGGAAAATTTCCGGTTTGCCTTATGGCCCATCCGCGCCTGCACACTCAGGACTATTCAATCTCTTATTATGGAGTCTCTTTGAATGTCAAACTCATAGCTTTTTGATAATTTTTTGACATCATTAAGAAAATGGTCGAAGGAAAGCATTGCAGCGCTGACCAACATTCGGGTAGCGATTTTAGCACTCCGCTTATTATTGGTCGAATAAATTGAAATTTACTAATAATATAGCCACAGGTGCCGTAATGTGTACAATAATGTTTAAATGCCACCGGGCTAGACCAAGGTTCGACAAGTCGCAAGATATAGTCCAACTCACTGTCAATTGTTTTTGCAAAACTGTTTAGTAACGTTGTTTTATCGGGTTGGCATTCGTTTTGAGCTGATGTTAAACCCACTTAGCACAACCGAAATCGAAAGTCACCGAAGAAAAATAGCCGTTAACAGAGAAGCGAGAAAAGTATTAGGTTGCGGATCGCGAAGGTCAGTAACGGTGGAAACTTGATCTACAGACACCGAATCAGAGGAAGCACCGAATGACCAAGAATACGAGTATAAAAAGTTAGTTGGTATGTATGTATGTATGTTAGTATATTGTTTAATTCCTATAACATTATGTTTAAAAACTAGGTGTCACTGACACGCTGATAATAATAATAATAATAATACTAATAATAATATTGTCTTTATTTCTGTCACTTGTAAACGTAAAAATAATCATATAAATACATAGAACCAAAATTAGTTGGCAAGAAGATAGGCCCTGCTCTTCCACTGAAACCCTAAAATTAAAACAAAATAACTTAATTTTTTTTACTGAATGCCTATATGTATTAAACATTATTAAAACTAAAATATGATGCCCCGAATGAACCTTCACTACGACGAAAAAACAGATATAACTATATATAATTAAGAGCAGCAAATCTAGGTTATAACCGTTTTTATCACTGTTCCTTCAGAAGCGCCCAAAATAGATGTCGCTTAAATGATCTTATGTTTATGATAAAATGCGCTAATAATCATCTGAATTATGAATCAATAAATTTGATATCGGTGCAACAACTCTTACTAAAATTTTAAAATAAATCTCAAATAAACACAAACATTAAAGTACCCACGGAAACGCATAGAAGTTAGGGCAACTAAGGGAAACGTGTTAAATTTAGTGGTTTTGTAATAACTAACTTGCAGGTAGAAGAGCGCCGCACTAGTCGCCCAAATTCGGGTGTCCTGATGACTAATGAGTTGGAAGCCTGGAAGTAAATGAGACCTTAATTACCGTTGATATTTTTCTGGGGCGCAAATGGGTCGAAAATGGCGGTAGGCGCAAGTGGGCCAGGCGCAAGTAGGCCTATATCAATGTAAAATACTACGCATCACAAGAACAGCAGAGGAAAATCAAAATATATTTACAATAAAGGCAAAAGAACTGCGGAGAGCTGGACGATGCAAGAAAAACGCAAAAGCAAAACAAAAACAATGAAAATGAGGTATTTGAGAAGCATAATGGAAAAACCAAGACGAGATGGAATTAGAAATATCACGATAAGAGAGGAACTACAAGTCCCTTCACTAATAACTACTATAGAAAAAAGTCAAGTGAAACGGTACGTCCATGTAGTAAGAATGGGCAATGCTAGAATACTAAAAAGACTGTTAGAGACAACCCCGGGGAAAAAGAAAGCATGGAAGACCGAGAATGCAGTGGAGGGAAGGAATAGAAAAAATGGTAGAGCTGCGGGAAAAACATCAAGGAAAATAAGAATGACAGTGGACAGAAGGAAGTACCTACCGAAAATGGGTCAAGGATCATACGTTCTACAACAAGCAGTTTCACCGAGAAAGAAAAATAATAGTAAAGATTAGACGTTATTTAATATATCAGCAACGACTTTTTCTAAATGTTATTTTCTATAACATAACGTAAAACTTTAATGGAATGTTTGCGGTAGTGCATTTTTCCTTATAAAAATTGTCGTTATAATGTATAACGTTAGTTTTTGGGAATTAAATTACACTATTTCCAGAAATAACGGAGCCAATCAGAATTTAGTTCTTATGACTCGCGCATGTGCATACCATCCCAGTGTCAGCGCACAGCTGATTGCGTAAGCTAACCTAACCTATTCTGTTCCTGATTGCCGTGCAGTATTCATAGAATCTGAGGTTAAAAACACAGTTGTTGTTAAAAATGCAGAATTCGCTGGAAAATTTCACAAAAGTGACATTATGTCAACATACACCTGTCAAATATAACGTTTAATTGTCGGCGCTAACCGCAAACGCTTCAGCACGCGTTTAGGTTAAGTTACGTTATACGCAAGAAAATGGCCGTATAACGTAACGGAAAATACGATCCGGCAAACTCTCTAATAATTAATTCATAAACACTGTCAAAAATCTTGAAAAAAGTATTAAGGATTTTTATCGATTCCAAGAAAAAACTAATGATCGATTAATGAGTTGAAATTATATAGCGATTGATTTAAAAAGAAGTGTTGTTTATGGTCGTGAATGTTTCAGGTTTTTACTTTCCCATACCCATAGGTATAGGGAAGTCTTGGAATCATGAAAATTTTGGAAATCGAGATTTTCACAGAAATATCCGTTTTGGGCCTCTAGGAACCCAAAAAATTGGTTTTTAAAAAATGTCTGTCTGTGTGTGGATGGGTGTCGCTCCTACAGCCGAAAGTATTACTCCGATTTTGATGCGCTTTGGAATGCGGGGGTGTATCGAAAATTCATCGACAAAATAAGCTTTTCAAAAAAATCCGAAACCGGAAGCGGAAGTTACGCATGTTTTTTTTGGTATCACTGTTTTCGTGATTAAAATTTTGAAAATTTTATCGCGGATAACGATAGAGGGTCATAAGACAAATCTGCTAGTTTTTTGCCGAACTCGCTAGGTTTAAAATGAAGGGCGCTATAATTTTTTGAAAATTTTGAGTTTAACGGCCTATTACTCAAAAACGGATGAATCGATTCAATTGATTTTTTTTCTGAATAGTATATGAAGGCTAACATGAGGTGATATAAAAAGTGTTTTGAAAAATATTAAGGGGCCTAAATTACAAATTTTCAAAATTTTGGAAATTTTCTAAAAATCATTTCTCAAAAACTGCACACAGGAATTTGTTTAAACTTCATACACTGATAGACCCCGAAAAGGGCTATCGATCTGTTTTTTAAAGAATCTCATGAATTATCTGTGGAGCCCTCTCCGAAGCTTTGAAGTTTGAAATTTTAAACCCCTTTAATTAATAAACAAAACAAGATAGGTAGCTGGGGTTTTCACTGAATTGCTCAGTGCATAATGGAGCATATGAATATGCAAAAAAAATATTACACTCGTGGATATATGTAAGCGCACCGGCCCCCTCCCCCCTCTATTTCTAAAAAATAATTTTTTTATTCTAACGGTTGTTATATTTTTGCGTCAAAGAATCTTTTTCCGCGAAAATAAAAAAATCGATTTTGTATGCCCTAGAAAATATAATTTCCAGGTACTTATAAAATTTCACCTCGGTGCTACAGCCGTTTTGAGGAAAATAATACATAAACTAGCACAGTGGCGGCTTGTCCACTTGGCGCCATCTACAGAAGCTCGGTGGTCACGTTTTGAACTACACATTCTTTTATATTTACCCGCAATTTACGTGAAAGTGTAAACGCTTATCACGGTGAAGACGTGAGTCATCGAGTTGAAATTTTGATATGTTGTAAAGACTGTTGAATAAAGACGATATGAACAGTTTCCAGTATGGGAAAGTCCAGGGAGGTAGTCTCGTCCACTTTTTTTTTATTTCTTGTTACTTTTATAGAGTAGGTCCTTTGAACTTGAGTAGATCAATATGGCAACGAGTTAATTAATATGGTGATGTTTGCGTTTCCAATCTACGTTTTTATTACCAATCGCTGTCATACTGTTCTTGATATTTGGAATTTACGAAAATTAAAACCTGGGGTATCTACCATTTTGGCAATTTAGTTAGATGATCGCTTTAGAAATTTGAGTAAATAATTTTAGAACGTACGTGCTCCGTTTACTAGTGTATTTCCTGCGTCACAAACTTATTAATCGGATGCACTACATGCATCTGGAAAATTTCATACAATTTTCAAACCCTCTAGGTGTAAATACTACCTACTTGTATTTTCGACCGTGTTTGGTATGTATAGTGTGTACCATTAACAATATTTATTGTTTGTTTCAGTAAGCAACTGAACATGAATATTCTCTTCTTGCAGAACCGCATCACAACTCCAAGTGTAGCATCTGACACAACAGCAACAAGATGTATTGTCTAATATCAGGAAGGACGTACAACAATGTAATTCACCCACACTGTAAGTACAAAAATAATACGCACTACATTGTTTGGCAGTTGGGCAAAACTTTTGTGAAATTTATTTTTAAATGATTGTGGTGGTAAAATCTTGATCATGTTGGGGATTGAAGTATTAACTTTAAAAATGTTATAAGAACCCTCATACATGGCCATACCTTGAGAAAGGGGAGTTATTCGACCTTTCATCTTAAATTCAAATTGTGCACATCACTTCTAAACAATATTTTTTCGTACACTAACATTGGAAGACCTGTTTTGCCTTATGATTTATTAATTAGAAAGTAGCACTTTGCCGTACGAATTTTACTTTGCCGTACAAATACCGCAAAGTGCACCTTTCTAATAAATAAAGTTTACGGCAAATTTAGATGAGACGATAAATTTATTATTCCGTTTTGTATGCTAGTGTACGAAAAAATATACGAAACTCGTATGAAAGTGGCTTTTCCATACTCGTCTCGAAATTCCGGACTCGGCCTAACGGCCTCTTCCAGAAACATCGCACTCGTGTTGAAAAGCTCCACTTTCTATACTTGTAACGTAAATTACTACTGCAGTACAAGTAAGGACATTTTTAAATAATTATTCAATGATACAGATAAGTAGACAAGCCCTATGGAGGTAATTGAATTCAAGTGATAATTTGACAGTAGTGAAAATATTAAATGTAGTTCGTGCCAGTTGAATGTTGGAGGAGTTTCAGTTTTTTAGAAAATAGTACATAGGACAATAGTCTTACAGAATATCTCACATGCACTCTCACTAATCACTCACCCTTCTTTCAATAGCATTCATGAGCTCGAAGAAATTATCC
Source organism: Agriotes lineatus (assembly GCA_940337035.1). Lineage (NCBI taxonomy): Eukaryota > Metazoa > Arthropoda > Insecta > Coleoptera > Elateridae > Agriotes > Agriotes lineatus. The sequence continues at coordinate 24,415 of CALNHX010005058.1, forward strand.
TCAATATTCAGTGCACCAGGGATATTGAAATAAAAAGCGGCAAAAGGTGCAACAAGCCAAAACTCACATAGGGTTAACAGGGTAGCAGAAGAAGTAGAATAACGGTGAAATAACTGAAACTGAATTTAAAAAATTATTCTACAATTCAGTTTTTGGGAAGTGTATACAAGGTAGAGATGGGCGCGTGAGTGAGTTTTCGCTCACGTCACGCACGTTTCACGCTTGCTTTAAACACTCACGTTCACGCTCACGTTCACTCACGTTCACGGCGTGCCACGCCGCTCACGACTTGACACGCAGCTTTTATTTCAAAATTTAAATTCAGATAGAACAGAATGTTCAAATTTAAAACCAATACAAAAACCCCTAAACAGAACTAAAAATATGTTTTGCACGTGACATAATTTACGTGATATGTTGCAATCAGAATAGTTGATATAAAAAGAAACAAATGAAAATTGACTACAATAACTGACGACAAGGGATAAATACTGATTTCTCGCAAATACATTTCTTGCAGCTGTCTTCAAGGACATTACTTTTAATACCAAACGCTGTCATTGGAATTGACGTTTCCCTTATTGGTATTAGTACAGAAGGTATATGTTGCTAGGCGACACTTAATACGTAGGTTTAAAAGTACTTTTTCCGTCGACCTCCCTATAAAATGTGATTTTACGGACGCATTTACGTGCCAAAAATGTCACTTTTTTGGACACCATTAATTTTTCGTCCGCAAACACTTTTCGTCCGCAAACGCTTTTTGTCCGCAAACGTTTTTCGTCCTCAACAACTCTTATAATTCGGACTTCACTTTAATTTTTTTTCAAATTATGACGGTCGGCGGAAAAATTTAATATGCACCTCGGACGAAAGCTGCTTTTTATGGCCTTGCCTGATTGCTTGCCTCGGCTATCGCCTCGGCCAGCAATTGCAGGCATCGTCCATAAAAAGCCAATTTTTCGTCCTTGGTGCATAAATAACTATTTTCGACGACTGACATCGAAAGTAGATTTTTTCACTGTCATTTGACAACAGAAAGTTGACATTTGCCGCTGAGCGTGCGTTTTCATCACTTTGCCGCTCGACGAGCGTTTTGGGTTTCCGCGTGAACAAAATAGGTAGCCACGTCCGAATGTTGCCTTGACAATGCCCGTCATTTGTCGAAATAATCGCGTCACATGTCTAATAGACTGCGCGAGTAATATTAACTTGATTGTCAATTAATATTTGCAATAAAATGAAATATGATATTTTCCATTAATAATATCCTCAGTCATCGAAAAAATAGTATGTATATTTCGAGCTAAAATTGCGCTTGCCGCTTTAGCATGATTGCTGGTTTCGGCTTTGCCTCAACCAGCAATATTCATGCGCAAGCGGCAAGAATGCACTTTCAGCTCTTAACATACAATATACTATTACGTACAAAGATCAACATCTTCAGCGTTAAGGCGAGTATGCAAAACAAAACATTACTTTTATTAGAATAATAAGTTCATCTACACATGTACGCAATAAATTGGTTTAAAAATAAAACGTAATCAACATTTCAGAGTTAAGTCGAGTATACAAAACAAAACATTACTTTTATTAGAATAATAAGTTCATCTACACATGTACGCAATAAATTGGTTTAAAAATAAAACGTAATCAACATTTCAGAGTTAAGTCGAGTATACAAAACAAAACATTACTTTTCTAAAAATAGGTTCATCTACACAATACATTTTTGGTTTAATAATAAAACGTAATTAACATTTTCAGCGTTAAGCCGAGTATACAAAACAAAGCATTACTTTTATTAGAATAATAAGTTCATCTACACGATAAATTGGTTAAAAAATAAATCGTAATCAACATTTTCAGCGTTAAGCCGAGTATAAAAAACAAAACATTACTTTTATTAGAATAGTTCATCTACACATCTACCTACACATTACAATTTCTATTTAAAAATAATATGTAATCAACACCCGCGGCACCCTGCAGTTTTTTTATTCGTTATTAAATATTTAACGTGAAATTAACGCGAAACGTGAATCACGCCTTGGAAATTTTTCACTCACGTTTACGTCACTATTTTCAAATACTAGTCACGTTCACGACGTGACACGACTGTTTTCACGACACGCGTCCATCCCTAATACAGGGTGTTTGTGAATCGCTAGACGGCTCGTAACTTTGTTAATATTAGAGATATTGAAAAAGACTTGTATTAAATGCAACTTATATAAATCAGTTTAAATCGCGGCCTCCTATTTTTGCGCAATGAGACCCGACTTTGGTTTTTTAAATGGAACACTCCGTATATTTTAGATAGGCATTTGAAATCAGTGCAAAAAATACTTTATGATGGCATGCTGAAGCAAAAATGTTGGAACTTATTGAAATTAAAAAAAAAATAGCTATAAAGTAGGCCATGACTTACGCAAAAACATTAAAAATCCAGCAAGAAATGCAAAACAAATCCACTTGGCTCTAAATATTTCTCATGGCCGAATTATTGCACTAAACATACTAAAACAATTCAAAACTACAATAAAAGAGCTTTTCAACGATGTACCATAGTCGCCATTTCGTTTAAAAGTGGGTTTTAAAATATAAAATTTTAATAAATATAATTCAAAATAATTATTCTATTTAAAAAACTAGTTTCCAATTGTTTTAGTACGTGTGTTGCGATAATTCATCCTTGAGGAAGGAACGTTTAGAGCAGGTATGGGCAACCTTTGCTTAGCTGAGGGCGTAATTTCGGGACTTAATCAGGTCGCAAGCTGTAGGTAGGAAATAAGTAGGTAGTAGTGAATAAAAAAGCGATAAAAATTCAAACATTTAGTTTATTAATTATAATAGCATAATCAAACATATAAAAAGCAAATTAACAAAAAAATATAGAAAAATCAAATGAAAATTAATGAGAAACTTGTGTTTGAAGCTGAGAAACAAGATGATCAATATCACTAGGCGCAAAATGTTTTCTAAATTAACATCTGTAACCCGAATACGATGCTTATTTTTATTAATGTTCATGATTGAAAAAAGCTGCTCACATTTATACGTGCCTTCGAATGTGCAATAGTTATTTTCATGACAAGCATCGAAAGTAGCAAATATCGTGCGAGTGTTGATTAGACAAACGAGGGCGTAGCGAAGCGAAGCCCGAGTGGATCTAAAACACGAGCACAGATATTTGCACTTTCGGGCGAGTTATGAACACTATTTTTTAGACGACCACTCAAACTAAATTCTATTTTACTTCGACACGAAGTGTACGAAGTATTCAAATTCCCTCATATCGAAAACCACTCTGAGTCAAATATTTCTAAAATTCGAGCCAACCGACTAATGAACCCACTATATCAAATCTCCGTCTCGGCGGTGCGGATCTTTTGGTGAAGATCGCAGCCTACTAGATCAATCCCCCGTATTGGGGGGTGCCTAAACGTGCTGTGCGGGGGATGTATGTTCGTATGTATACACGATTCCGATCGCCAGAAACCTTCCTGAAGTCTTGGATCGTTTTCATACGATAGGTCCTCCGAAAATGAAGGCAACATCAACTTTTGAGCTATGGTCGTGGGCAAAAATTTTTTTTTTTTTATATAAATAACTGGTTCATAGAATTTCATTGTATTAGCGAAACGGAGTGATGCTGAGTATCGAAGTATTCTTGGAAAGCACGGAAGGGCGCTTTTCTTGGGTGGGGGGTACCGTATATTTTAAGAATTGTTTTTATTTCGTTTGCAAAATTGATCGTTATATTATTATTGGTGCAATTATAAAAAATTAGAGCTTGTTGGAAGCAGAGCAACGAATAAAGCAAAAGCGTCTGGATTATTTGAATCACGGTCTGCTGAATTGTGTGACAAACTTCAAAGTGACGTTTGTCACACAATTTAGCAGGCCGTGATGTGAATAACTTTGTGCCGTTACGATATGGCTAGCACGATATAATATCGTGCTAGTGTATGAAATTGTCAACTTTCTGTAGTAGGCTGCTGTCGCGATAATGTTACTTTCATACGTGGGCGTCTAAAAATTATTTTTCGTGCGAAAACTCTCAGCTGTGGATACTTTTCTTTGGAAAGGTATGTTCTGTAAAATTCGCTTAGTTCCACATCATCAAATTTAGACTTCAAATATGAGTCTTCTTGAAGCTCGATCAACTCCACATTACACTTACAAGGATTTGCAAAAATATTGAAAGTGCTATCCATATTCTTAAAATCGGTAAACCGATCAGTGAATTGCCGTGACAGTAGTTTCAGTTCTTCAGCATAGCGACCGTATCCAATGTTTTCTTGACTGGATAATGTTAAAAAATGAAAACAGTTTTTACTTCTCATTTGTGTTTCCCACAAGTAAATTTTGTTTTGAATTGCTTTAAGATGACTGTACAGCTGATTTAGCAATTTCCCTTTTTTTTGCAGCTCGAAGTTCAGGTCGTTTAAGTGTCCTGTGATGTCTTCAGGAATGCCAAGTCACAAAGCCATGTTAGATCACAAATTTGCGGCAATGTTTTCTCTTTCTTTTCCATAAAATCAGCTATTTCTTTTCTAAGGTCATAAAATCTTTTTAGCATTTTACCTTTGCTAAGCCACCTTACTTCGCAATACTATGTCACATCATCGTATTCTGAAGAGAGTTCGTCCAAAAATGCTTTAAACTGGCGATGGTTAAGACCGCGGGATCTAATGAAATTGATGGTGTTTACTACCACATCCATAGCGTTCTTCAATCGAATGGACTTAGAGCACAAGTTTTGTTGGTGAATAATGCAATGCAGAATTATTAAGTCACATTCTTGCACATTCATAGCGGTTGCTCTTTCCTTCAGAATTCCGATAAAACCTTTTCGTGAACCGACCATTGAAGGTGCACCATCTGTGCCCACTCCAACTAATTTACACCACTGCAAACCATATTGCTCAAGAGTACTTTGCACCTCGACAAAAATATCTTTTCCAGTAGTGATCCCTTGTAGCGGCCGTAAAGCAAGTAATTCCTCTGTCACTACCAATTCTTCATCAACACCTCGTATAAAAATAGCAAACTGGGCTGTGTCGGATAAATCTGTACTCTCATCCAAAGCAATCGAAAATGCTTGAAAACCAGCCAATCCCTCAGTCGAGGTTTTTTTTTTATATCACTAGCCATCATATCTATACGTCGAACAACAGTACGTCGCGATCAGCTCACTTTCTCAAACTCTTTCTTCTTTTCTGGGCACAAAAGTTCTGCAACATCTACTAGGCACTTTTTAACAAACTGTCCATCAGAAAATGACTTCGATGTTTTCGCTAGTTTGGAACTAACTATAAAACTAGCTTTAACAACACTGTCTAGATTTGATCTTTGTGGATGGAACATTTGTTGCTGTTTCCCTAAATCGGTAATGAGTTTTTTAATTTTATCCTTTCTTAAATGGCCCGTAAGTAAATTATATTGAGCGAAATGCTTGCTGGAGTAATGTCGCTTCATATTGTATTCTTTTAAAACAGAAATTGTTTCATTGCACAACAAACACGTAGGTTTACCACTTTGCATGATAAAAAAGTATTCATCAGTCCATTTGTTTTGGAATTGACGACATTCTAGGGCCACTTTCCGCTTTTTTAAACCAGACATCTTGATAGATTTTTTTCTTATGAGCTGAATTTGCTTGAATATTTCCCGCGTCTTTTCTTATCAGTTGTTAAGAAGTAATGAGTTGACACGCGCGCTGAGCGGTTTATATATTACTCACAATAAGCAACTAGAATACTCCAGATCGTACGCGAATATGCGATGCGAGCAGACTGTTATGATTGACGTTATGAATAACGCTTCAAGGTCATCGGACGGCTTCCCGAATGTTTATCTTTATCTGTTTCTTTCTAACGACTATTTCTGACTAGATCTATGGCGTTCCACTGCGTACGCGTAATAATATTTTTTATTTTATATTTATTTTATTATTACTGTTGTTTGACAGTAATTACAAATAAACTATGTGTGCTAAATCTTTAATTTTTTTGCGCGTTATTTGAAATTTCTGAATCTCTCGTGGGCCGGATTGAAGCTGGCGGAGGGCCGGATCCGGCCCTGGGGCCGTGGGTTGCCCATATGTGGTTTAGAGCCAAGTAGACTTTCCTTTGCATTTCTTGTGCGATTGTTAGTGATTTTGAGTAAACATCAAATAACTTTCTTTAATAAAAAGATTTAAAAAAATTTTATGACAAGCATGCTATCACAAAGCATTTTTAGCACTGATTTCAAATATCTAAAAATATACAGTGTATTGCATTTAAAAAACCAACGTTGTGTATCACTACGCAAAATTAGGAGGCCGTGATTTAAACTGGTTTGAGAGACAATTTGAAGGCTACACACTGGCATTATAAGAAATATATCAGAATATTCTTTATGCATATATAATTTAAAATTTTCTATAGCAATGGCGATTTCTACATATGTCTCTGTGATCACAAAAAACCGGAAAATTTTAGTATTATGTATTGGTTTTATTATTATTTTTAATAAAAAGGTTTTCTTTACTATGTTTTTCTCATTCGTGATATTCTCTATCAAAATACAGTGTGGCCCTAAAATTCATGGACGTGGTTTCTGGGACAAAATAGGACAATGAAACGCAGCTTACCTATATCCAAATGTCGTTCGTTATGCCAATAATCTGCTTCAAAGTTCTTTAAAAAAAAAATAATTTCCTTATAAAACTATAAAGTTGGAATCTATTTGACTGATATTCAGTATGACTTGCACCATGGGCCCAAGACACCTTTTGGAATGATATTGGTGATTAGCGGCCCATCACTAATGAATGAAACAAACGCGACCCAATACATATCACACAGTAATTTTTCAATGGCAAAAATCTTGGAATTTTTTTCGGAAAAGATAAATTCATTAGTAAAATTGTTTGTGTCCGTCATTTTTAATATATGTTATGATTTAGCTAAAAAAAAATTCCAGTAACGGCGACTGCTCTTTTTTGGCATGCAGGTTTAATGTACGCTAAAAAACAAATGGCGAAACGACAATTTGCTAGGTAACTAATTAGTTTATTGGTGAAACGAAGGAACATTAATAAATTTTCAGAAGATGCTCTATGTGCCTGCCATGTTCATCCTACAAATTATATTGAAAGCATATCTTCACCTATCACTCTTGCAAATGCTTTGGTTATATACTCTTGTCGCATTGAAGTAGTTGCTTTAGTATAAAAAAAAATCTAAAATTTTTGGCTGCCGTAAACTAGACAGGTCCCTGCTGGAGACCCTTTGCATTTGTAATTTATTTTATCCTTCGTCTTCACATAAAACAATATAATTATTAACATTCAAAATGGGGTAGACCTTCACTTTTGTTAACGTTAATAAATTAATCTAACTAGTGGATCAACACTTTCAGGGTATCACTATCACTTCTAAATAGTAATGTATGTATTATCTTTAACCTCAGTTACCTTGCGGTGTAGAGGCTGGTGCTTTATACACTTGCATCTAAAAATAAATGTTGTAATTTAACGCAGTTGCTACATTTTTTATATAGAAAGTTATATTTTTAGAATTCAGTGGTTTTTAATCCTTCTAGTGTAGGAACAAAGTTTGATAGGTTTCATAATTTAAGGTTCTCAAGTCCTTAACAAATGCAGAGAAATTCCTTAACAATGTGATACTTTAGTTCAATATAAAAGTCAAAATAGTGTAAACCCGTACAAATGACCATAAAGGCATTCTAATATGTTTCTAGAAGTAACACTTAGAAGCGTGCCTTATAAAAATTAAATGACCTAACCCCTTTAATATTAGACTATTGGAGTTGTATTCGCATACGTGTTTGTTCCTAATAGACGTGTAACATTCCACCCTTCTGCTAATAAGGGCGTTGAATTAATTAATCACCATCGGGTAGCTGTCTCAGTCGGAGTTAATTTGGTTCAGTCAGATATACACTATGAGACCAGCAAACAAACACCAGGATAATTTTAGACAGTTTAATTATATTGTAATGTATTCACAAATACAGTAAAATGTATTTTACAATAAAATCTGTAGCTATACAAAACGTCCTGTTGCGAACACCTAGCGTCACTGCAACCCGTCATACATCCGTGCGTTGGTGGCCCTACAGTTCGAGCCTTGGAAAATCGACGGGACGCCACTGGTCAGGAAATCGGGCCGTCGAAGTTGATCCGGCGGTGCCAACTTTTAAGCTTGAATCTCGGTCCCAATGTCAAAGGCACGTGTAACTGCAAATATAGGTTAATTCGGCTATGTCAGGGTTATTTACTTATAACACCGGCTCGTGTGGGAGATTCGGCAAGCCCCCTGTGAATTGGGTGTTGTGTTTGTGTTGGGTGTCATAGAATGAAAAGTCGACGGTGGTTTCCAGCTGGGGCACGACCTCGAGATGATTTCAGACGTCGGGGATGCTTTCCACGATGCGGCGTAGTCAGGTGATTGTGTGGACGGCTCCTCTACGTCCCTCGGGAAGTCTAGCAGGTAGGTAAATATCTGTGTTTAAATTGATAGCACATATACAGGTCGTTGTGAAAATTTGCGGCTTGAAGGCCCCCTTTGAATTATGAGTTCTAATATGTTTGTTTCAAGTTTAATTGCGCTGAGTGGCTGGCTTAATTATTACGAGAAGCATGCGAAACGGCTTCGTGAACGAGTTGTCGCCTCCAACATGTCTTCCAGGAAATTGTTACAACTATTTGACGGAGCTTGGGCTAAAAATTTAGGCTGAATTCAGGTTATAATATTAACAGGGCAAACCAGCGAAGCGGTCCTATGGGGAGGTCGTCGCCTCCAAGAACTGGCTTTCTGGACGAGGAATCGTTCGGGTGTTTAGCTAGAAACACGGCCTTCTAGTTTGGAGTCTTCGGTTCGACTTAGCTACAGGAAAACTCAGGATGCAGGATTTCAAAGTGTGAGGGAAGAATTCTCTCATTAATCGGACGGGACGGACAGGATTGGGGATGATCTGGGACTGGGTGGATACTGGAGGGAATCTCGGAAATGAATCTCGTGAATCGGTCGAGAAGCAGCTTTTATGGGCCCTCTTCGTGCTTCGTGCATCTAGCAACCACTTCGGACATTCTAAGTGTGGGAGCAGCGCATACGTGGAGCGGGGATCTCTCGATGACGTACTTGGCCGCGCGGGCCAAAAATTCAAACTCGTAACGTAACGTAGAAATCGCTAAGGGAGAACGCCCGAATTAATTTTAATTCAAAAAAACGCGTTCCTGCTGTGCGAAACGTTACAGACGCATTTCAACTCTTAAATGTTCGATTTATAATTGCTGCATGTATTATTAAATTATTTCTTGTGTTATGTCTTCCTTGTGACGATTTATGTCAGATGAGTCGGCGAAGTGTAACACCCAGGGTAGGTTTCGTAACAGCAGAGGATTGACTGGCAGGAATGCCGAAGCACCACGATTCACCTGGGTTTTGAGCTTATACAGGGGGTTGTCGAGAAACTCCGTTTCTACTCCATTCATCAAAACTCGTGGCGTCCTTTTATTCTCTTATATTACCTTCATATTTTTCTGATGATCACAGACGGTGTAAGGACCCCTCGCCCTAATTTACGATGTATGAATCCGAATCTCCCATCTCTGCGAGTACTAGCTGGCCATTATCGGTTGCAGAACCGTTTTGGCGTAACTAAGGTGGGGTCGGTTGTAGTAACAATTAACGTGTTTTAACGAGTGTTTTCTTCTGTAACAGTTCTCAAAACAACTTGACACTCCTCCTACTACAATAGCTGCCTTATTTAAATTAAAAACATCAGAAGTAATAGAGCACATGACTTAGTTTTTTCTAAGCCAAGCTTGATTTTGTTTCCATTTTCTCACATGTTACTGTTATCAGCAGAAATGTGTCTAATTATTGCCGACTTACTAATTAGTTGGATAAAGCCATAACTCCCCACCATTGAGGACTGTTGCAATGCTACTGTATTAGAAAAGCTCAATATTAAAATCACACATGCATGTAATATTACCGTAAAGAAAAACTAAGTTACTACATGTTGATTTTTGAGGCTTTCACGGCCATTGTCATTAAGTAACAAACGACTTCCGGGATTGGACCGTGTCATGATTGAGATCGAAGAACTTCTTCGATCTCAATCATGACACGGTCCAATCCCGGAAGTCGTTTGTTACTTACTACATGTTGCTTTAAAATTGTCTATAAATACATGATACAATACAATGAGGTAAATAGATAGTGCATAACAGAGAAAACGTTTTATTAACTTTTTTTTTACAATGATAACGCATCATATGTCCGAATATTTTTATAGCCGCACTTCTCTCTGAGATTCCCTTTAATAATAATTTTTATATGTAGTTTTTTTATACCCCAGTGCAAACTGCAGTAAGTACATACAATTTTTTCTTAGAATTAAATAGCAAAACTTATTACACCTCTACTTATAAAATCTCAATCATCCGATCCTGACTTTGACTTGTATGTGAATTGACGTTTATTTTTAACCAAAATTTCGTCTTTACAACACGATAGCAAAGTAGAAAAAATTAAGCTGTTACAATGTAATTTAAAAAATTACTTTTCAATGCCCAATGCTGCCATATTGCTAATTTTATTATAGGTTAATGACAGTCTTCTTTTATTGTAGGTCTGAAGATATCTAAATTCCATTGGATCAGCTGTTCGTAAAAGGAACTTTGTCGTTTAAACAATTATAATGAGCATCAAACAAGAAACTACGGATAGTAAATTTTGTAGTACTACAGAAACTGCATCGTGCGGATTGCAAAACATTGATAACAATGAAAATGTTGATAAGTTGTACATTAAACAAGAAATCATCGAAAGTACGAATATAAGGACTTTTATAGGCGAAAAGCCTTATATTTGTTCGGTTTGTGATTACAAAACGACACAGAAAAGTAGTTTAGTTACACATACGAGGATTCATACAGGAGAGAAGCCTTATAGTTGCTCTGTTTGTGATTTCAAAGCAACACAGAAAGTTAATTTAGATAGACATAAGAGGATACATACAGGAGAAAAACCTTACAGTTGCTCTGTATGTGGATATAAAACAACACAGAGAAGTACATTAGTTACTCACATGCGGACTCATACAGGAGAAATACATTACAGTTGTTCTGCCTGTGCATACAAAACAGCATATAAAAGTGCTTTAATTGGACATATGAGGACTCATACAGGAGAGAAACCTTACAGTTGCTCTGTGTGTGGATACAAAACCGCATTTAGAAGTAGTTTAGTTATACATGTAAAGATTCATACAGGAGAAAAGTCTTATAGTTGCTCTGTTTGTGATTTCAAATAATGGTGAGGCACTAACACCCCATGAAGGAGCTTGGCCTGTGATTTCAAAGCAACACAGAAAAGTATATTAGTTACTCATATGCGGACTCATACAGGAGATAAACTTCATAGTTGCTCTACTTGTGCATACAGAACTGCAGAAAAAGGTGTTTTAGTTGAACATATGAGAACTCATACAGAAGAGAAACCATACAGTTGCTCTGTCTGTAGATACAAAACAATTCATAAAAGTAGATTAGTTAGACATATAAAGATTCATACAGGAGAAAAGCCTTATAGTTGCTTTGTTTGTGATTTCAAAACAACACAGAAAGTTAGTTTAGTTGGACATATGAGGACACATACAGAAGAGAAACCTTATGGTTGCTCTGCCTGTGCGTACAGAACAGCACATAAAACATCTTTAGTTAGACATATGAGTACTCATACAGGAGAGAGGCCTTACAGTTGCTCTGTTTGTGATTTCAAAACAGCACAAAAAATTAATTTAGTTCCACATATGAGGACTCATACAGGAGGGAAACCTTATAGTTGCTCTGTTTGTATTTTCAAAACAACTCAGAGAGGTAATTTAATTGCTCATATGAGGACTCATACAGGAGAGAAACCTTATAACTGCTCTTAACTGTGCATACAGAACAGTAGATAAAATTACTTTAATTAGACGTATGAGGACTCATACTGGAGAGAAATCTTACAGTTACTCTATGTGTGCATACAGTTACTCTATGTGTGCATACAGAACAGCAGATAAAACTACTTTAATTAGACACTTGAAGACTCATAGAGGAAAGAAGCCTTACAGTTGCTCTGTCTGTGAATACAGAACCGCCGATAAAAGTAATTTAGTTAGACATTTCAGGACTCTGCATAAGTTAGTTTTTTCAATGCCACACACAAATGTGAGTTAGATACAGTATGTCCACCAATTGTTGCAACAAGACATGTAACTAAATAAAAATGTTTGAATTCCAATTCTATATTTGGGAATTAAACCCTGCTTAGCTTCAAGAAGGTCTGGCGATAGGTTGAAAACATTTTGTACTGGGGTAAAATACCTTTTCTCTTCAAAGTACGGAAAAATATTAGAAAATCTTGTTATTATTGAACAAAGTGAACTCATGAAAAATACAAAGTATAGTAGAGATGGGAAATGTAGTTCGTTGCGATGAACTAGTTCTCGCAAACTAGTTCGTGGGAAAGAATCGTTCAATATACTAGTTCGTTCTCAAACTATAATGCGCGTGCAAGCATTTAGATAATCTGTAATCATGTTGAACGAAGAACGAATATGCAGAAATGCAGATATGCAAGTTGATCTAGATTGCTTGCAAGTTGCAACTTGCAAGAGTTGCAGTTGTTGTGGACTGGCTTTTGTAGTAATTTATGGAATCTCGTTTATTTGACTGAATGTTACAAGGCTCAAACTATGAATGAATCCACAACTTTTAGCCACCCTGCATATGCTTCAACCCCCTGTGGGTGCAGGAAACCGAAGTGTATTGTTGATGACACTGTCAGTTTTAGTCAAATTCTAGGTTAGCAGGTTAGGTTTTGCGTCAGTCTGTGTTAAATAACAAAACCTATCTTTGTGATTTGACGTAAAGTGACACTAGCCTGCAGTACCGTCAAACGTGTAATACGAATCACAGGTGACTCTACTTATAAATTCATCTGATCTTTCGGTATAATATTACCAAACACTACATCTTTTGAATATATTTTTAGTTGTGGATAAACAGATAAACATATGTTGGTTTTGTGTTCTTTTTGTGAAAATATTACTTAGAATTTTTATTTTAAATAAAATAAAATGTTTTCGTATTACTTTTATCTAACATAAAATATATATTTCACACTAGCCCACAAACATTAAATTATGTAATAATAAATAAAATAATATGCGATGCATATACAGGGTGTTTCATTAATAATTGGAAATATTTTAACTGTAGAATCCTGGGCTCAAAATATTAATATTTAACCCAAATTACTTAGATAAAATGTGGCTCCTTACTGAGATACAGGGTGTTTTATTTAAAAATGATTTTTCCCCATTAAAAACTATTTGACGTATCCGTATCATATTTGGCATGAAGTGTAGACACTGTAAACCATGCTAAATTATGTTAAATAAACGTTTCTGGCTACTACCAGAGGCGTACGACAGGGGCAAGTGAGTGATTGACCCTTCCCAAATTCTACGCCACTGGCGGAATTGCCACTTTAGTACAATTTTTCGGTTCTCCAATACCAATAATGTAAATAACATACTCTTCCTTCGTAACGATAAAGTCATTATTTTTTGAGATAAGTATTTCAAGTTAAACATAAAGCTGAACAGTTATTTTGATTTTAATGTGTATTAAATATGTCGGTGTTTTTTGTCATAAGATTGCATTTATTACGCAAATGAAACTTTAATCCGTATTAACAAAAAACATGTTATTTATTAAAATTTCTTGAAACGAATAGATGCATTCAACATAAAAACAAATTGTGGTTCTGAAAAACACCATTTTGTTATAATCTAAATAAAAGATCAATTTTTGGGGGATTCGTCAGTGGGTCGCGTCAGTGAACAGAGACGGTTGTGTAGCGCGAAACAAATTAATTAAATCGTGAGAAAAATGGATATCGTATGCGACTCATGCAAAACAGTGGTGAATTCGGCCAACTTAAAATTAACTAATAACGAATTGAAGGTGATTCAAGGGAAAACGCGGTCGTTAAAGTATATGTGCGAAATGTGTGTAACGCGAGCAGACGAAATAGTTGTGCTTAGAAATACCATCGAGGGGCTATGTAAAACAATTGATGCCCTAACGGAAACAGTGAATGCAATGAAGAATTCCGTGAACACCAATCAATCACCAGATGTGCCACATGGAAGACAAACAGAGTTAATACTGCAAGAACTGCAAGAACGCGAGTATCGTGCGAAAAACGTGATTGTGTTCAATGTCAAGGAATCGTCGGCGAATACCGTGTATGAAAAAGTTAGTCACGATAAAGCTGAAGTCATCAAAATCCTACTTCCGATTAAAAACTTAAAGGATGAAAACTTTCATGTTTATAGAATTGGAAAATTTGCAGCGGACAAGACACGACCATTAAAGATTGTTTTCAGCTCCAAGGACAAGGCAATGGAAATATTGAAAAGAAGCAAAGAAATCGACGGAAACAGCATTGCCTCGGATCGTACAACTATGCAACGGCAATATTTAATGGAAGTGCGAAATGAATTTCAGCGCAAATGTGATCAAGGTGAATCGGACATCCGAATAAAATATGTTAAAGGAATTCCTACAATTGTATCAAAAAACTGAGAGAACCGTTTAATATTATTTATTTAAATATTCAAAGCCTGTACGCCAATATCACTGCCCTACAGATAGTAGCTCAAGATGTTAAACCAAAATTAATATGTTTAAGTGAAACACACATAACTGAAGAAATAACTAACGAAGAATTAGAAATATTAGGGTACCAAATACTTAGATGCAACTCAGCTTCAAGACATACAGGCGGCGTAATAGTATATTTGAATAATAATATGAACGTGTTTAATTGCATGACTTTCGCGGATCCAGTGAGACATATTTATATAATATCAGTTACGTACAATTATAATAACAGATGCAAAGAGTCTATAACGGTGGTTTATAATTCACCAAGCGCAAGTAAAATTGAGTTTCTAGACATTTTTGAAAATTGGTGCGATGAGCACTTAGAAGGTTTAGACAATATAGTGATATGTGGAGATTTTAATATAAATTTAAAAGTGAATAACAACACTAGTGCTCGATTAATAAACATTATAAAATCAATCGGATGTAAACAAATGATTAAGGAAGATACAAGAATAACAAGTGTGTCCAAATCATTAATAGATCTAGTAATAACAAATCAGGAAACGATACATGCAAAGATAGTAAATGAACATAACATCTCCGACCATGAAACAATTCATATATGGAAACAATCGCAAAAACTATGTGAAGAAGAACTAACAAAAGTAAGCTGGAAAAAATATAGCCAACGGGAAATGATACGGAAAGTTTCACATAAAATAAAGTGGGAAGATCTTTCAAATATGGATATTCATGCAATGTCATTGGCACTAAACACAGCACTGATAAATAGCGTGGACGAACTAGTATCAACAAAAGTGGTAAAAACAACTAATAACCAACAATGGTACAGCCAAGAATTAAAAATTGCAAAAATCGACTGCAGTAAAGCGCTTACTAAAGCAAAGCGGACAGAGGCATTACAAGATTGGCAAAACTATAGACAGATGCGTAACAATTATGTGAAAAGAATAAATGCAGCAAAAAACAAATATGTACAAAATAAAATAGAAGCGACAAGAAATCAGCCGGACAAAATGTGGCCTGTTTTGAAACAAATGCTAAAGCAGAAGAGCAAGACACCTAACGTGATAGATTTCCATGACCGACTAATTACTAATAAAAGAGAGGTGGCAAATAATTTTAATAACTATTTTATCAGCAGTATCCAACAAATAAATGAAAGCATACCAACTACGAATTTCATATAAAAAAGCCGAAGAATATTTATCATTTATAAAAACAAAAGCTGGGATAAAGAACGTCAACGCAAAAGTAATAAAAGACTGCTACGAGATTATTGGAGTCCCCATAGTAAATATTATAAATACATCGTTGACACAAGGAATATTTCCAAACTGTTGGAAAACTAGTCAAGTGATACCAATCCCCAAAGTAACGAACTCAAATAAATGTAATGATTTTCGCCCGATAAATATGTTGCCAGTGATAGAAAAGATATTGGAAATTGCAGTGAAAGAACAATTAACGTCGTATATAGAAGAAAATAACATTATTATAAACCAACAGTCAGGTTTTAGAAAAGGTCATTCATGCGAAACTGCACTAAACCTAACTATAGCGAAATGGAAATCAAGAATGGATGAAAAAAGAATAACAGCGGCAGTTTTCATAGACCTAAAGAGGGCGTTTGAGACGATCGACAGAAGTTTATTGATAAGAAAATTGGAAAAATTGGGAATAGTTGGCACGGAAAGGCAGTGGTTCGAAAGTTACCTCGCGGGAAGAACCCAAAATACGAAATTTGGAAATGAACATTCGGAGTTAGTAGAAAATAAAATTGGGGTGCCACAAGGGGCGGTGCTGGGGGGGTTGCTTTTTTCACTGTACGTCAACGATATAACCACCGTACTCCAATTTAGCGAAGCAAGTCTATTCGCAGACGACACGTTGTTAGCCGTTACGGAAAGCGATACTGCATTAGCTATTCAAAAATTAAATTCAGACTTGGAAAACATAAATAAATGGTTGAAAGTGAATAAACTAAAATTAAACTCAGAAAAAACAAAGTGGATGCTAATTAGTCCAAATAAAGTTGAACGTTACGATAACATAAAAATTGACGGCGTTATAATCGAGAGAGTGCAAAACCTAAAATATCTTGGGGTCATAATCGACGATAAATTAAATTTCAAAGAAAACCTAAACTTTGTGGTAAAAAAAGTGGCAAAAAAAATTGGTGTAATGCAAAGGTTAAGAAAAAAAATGACACCGTACTCAATGATTACAGTTTACAAGACAATAATAGCTCCGCACATAGACTATTGCTCAACAATGCTTTTCCACAACACCGAAACAGATTTGAAAGTTCTCCAAAAGCAGCAAAATAAAGCGATGAGGTCAATTTTAAAATGTAGCAAAAGAACTAGTGTGAAAGTAATGTTGGAAGCGCTGCAATTTCAATCAATCAAGCAACGTATAGACTTCAATTCTATGGTACTGATTTATAAACTAAAAAAGGGTTTGCTTCCGAACTATTTAAATGAATTGGTGCAATTAAATTCAGATGTGCATGATAGGCAATTAAGAAGGCGTAGTCATTTTAGACTGCCCTTATATTCAAGAACCAGTTCGCAAAGATCTATTTTTTATAAAGGGCTACAAATGTTCAACAACTTGCCAGCAGAAGTTAAACACTGCACAAATATTATTAAGTTTAAAAGAGAATTAAAATTATTTTTGAAGAACAAGTATTAATTCGTATTGTATCTCATTTTTTGTTTTCTACATCGTTTTATACATGTATTATTATTCATTTTTCTTTAGCGTAATATGATGTTTAGTTGTTTTATATCGTAGTAAGCTAGGGTGACGACGTTACTTACATGTTCTCACTTGATATTCTGTTTATTATGTATTTACATAAGGAATAAATAAATATTATTATTATTATTATTACAGTTAAAATATTTCCAATTATTAATGAAACACCCTGTATAGTAAACGAGAGACAATAAGTTGAGTTTCGTTTGCAGCGAGTGTTATCAATCATAATATAGTAATTTGTACAACGAGAGTGGATATGGACATTCCACCCGAGTTGTACAGTGTATTTTTTCTACGACCTATCAATGGAAAAAAATGGAAAATTTATTCAACAGTAATAATTATCCCAAGTGCATTAAAATAGCCGATTAAATTTTGACGTTTTCTGTCAGAATGTTTTGCTAAGAAATTTGTCGAGTAAATTTGCCGCTTAACAAGAATCCCGAGTGCGTAGCACGAGGGATTTTGCGGCGGAAAATTTACGAGATATATTTCTTCAGAGAAAAACATTCTGACAGAAAATCATCAAAATTTATTCAGGCTAGTTTACATGCACGCTGGATGTTCGGCGTGATTATTTCCTGAATAAATAGATAAAATTCAGTTGGTGAAGCACCTTTAATAATCGTGTTAAAATTATGCACAAGCGATTACATTTTGACACATATTTAACCGCGGTTAAATTTTGACGTTTGAATTTCTGTCATTATTAAACTGACAGAAACCATAGTGATTACGCATTATTATGTACACAAAGAATCATTGAAAATGAACAGGGCTATGCAACTAACATTAGTTGATTACGTTTTCTGAATTCCCCTTGTCTCTAAAGTAGAATCGTGTTGTTCTAACTCTCTACCCATCGTAATAATAAAATAAGGTTGCACGCAATTGCAAAAACGTCGGTTAAGTCAATTTGAAATGCATAACCCTGTTCATTTTCAATGATTGCTAGTGTACATGAAGTACAGTAGTATAAGACTGACTACCTTATACTATGGACTTACCAGTCAGAGAAACGTCTTGAAGACGCCCTATATTCCGGACGGAATGAAAGGAACGAAGAAGAAGAAGAATGTACATGAAGGAAATAATCAACGTTAATTAATAAGATATCTTACAACAAAATCACGTTTGCCACACACAATTCAGCAGAGCGTACCCATAACAAAACAGACAATAAATGAAAGTTGTCTAGGTAATCACGACTAACGTGGTTTGCGATTGATGTACTTATTTCATATCCTCCTGTGTGTGGATATGAAATCATATTCGTTCAGTTAACTACAATTGCCTACTTATCCATTCTGTGGATTGTGAAGAAAACAGAATATTTACATGCGGGAGTAGAAAAAAGCAGTTATTTGTTGTGTGGAGCTCCAATGGGCCAAACAAAAGTCGCTTCTATTTATTTACTTCGCAACACCGGGAGCCTTGAACGAAGGTACGGGCTACCAGGCAACGAGCAAGTAAACCATCGTCATTAGTGGATTATTGCGACCAGCGACCGACAACATTTTATTCATTGGTTTCTCGTTCAAACAGTGTTGAGAATCATTCATATTACAGTAGTTTGCGAACTAGGGACCGGTCGATTACCTAATTCATTTAGTGCACCTAAAAGTATAGTAACGATAAGTAATAATGAAAGAAGAAGACCTTAAACGGGAAATTGAGACAATCACAGAAATGCTGCAAGCTAATGGCTACCCAAAAAGAACTCTAAACCAAACGCTAAAAGAGATGGACAGAAATACAACACCGGCAGGGGATGAGAAAACGAAGCCAACAACCACGGCCGTAATACCATACATTCGAGGAGTTACCGACAAACTGAGAAGAATCGGAAACAGATTCAATATAAGAACTGCCTTCAAGTTCACAACTCTAAGAGGCATGATGACGCATACCAAGCCTCAGAACGAAGATCAGAGTTCAAAGAACTGTATCTACAGCGTACCGTGCGAGTGTGGAAGACAGTACATAGGGGAAACACAACGACCCCTACGAGTGAGATTATCGGAACACCGCAAAAATATTAGAAAGGGCGAAACCATCAAATCCAAGATCGCAGAACACGTCTGGAACGAAGGCCACCACATACAATGGGATAACGCATCAATTGTAGCTAAAGAGGAAAGCAGGTTCCGTAGGAAGCTGAAAGAAGCTACATACATAGCGCCGGCAGTAGAACCAATTAGCCAGGCTAGCGTAGAACTAAAGCCCATTTAGATGCCACTACTGCGCAGAGAATTAGAAAGATAGTCTACTGCGCATACAGCGGTAAGATATATATAAGTTTATAACTAAAATATATAACCGATCTGGTGGCCTAGTGGTAAGTAAAGATGACAGGCTAGTAATCACAGCGATCAGCGGTCCTGGGTTCAAATCCCGGGGTAGGCACGAGTGTGCGTATAAAGACGTACAATATCAGTCCTTCTCAGGACTAACTAGGAACACCTGAAGACGGATATAGATCAAAACTCCCGAAACGTTGTGTGATATACACCCTAGACAGTGGAAAAAGTCCGATAAAACATATCTTATTTTTAAAATGTTTGCACGTTGCAAACAGAAAATTGTATAAGAAATTTACTAGTAACTTCATGCGTAAATTATTTAGAAACACTTTCTAAATAATCTGGCCGTAAAAATAAATGTGTGCGTAAATCTGCGGAGATGAAAAATTCACACTAGTTAAAAAATTTAAGAATCCAAGTTTTAAGTGAATGTAATGCTGTTGGTGTCAAATATAACTACTCACTGTCGCTACTCTCGCTCATGATAATTAGAAGAGAATTAATAAACTCAAGTCACTATTTAATTAACGCCACTGCTACAATGTTTTAGGTTATGTTCGTGTTTATCTGTTCTAAATACAAATTCTGTCAACTCCACTGGACATAAATTATAAATATTCCTAAAATGTTTTACTACTGCACAGGTTTACAAGAATTACAAAAAAATATTGAATATGTTGCATGCGTACCGTTTTCGGGTTAGAAAAATTTCCAGAAGAATTTATTTGTAAATTTTCGCAAAAAATTAGTATCGCGTCAAACCAGCTTTACATCCTTCTACAATTTTTTTCTTGTAGCTCTTGAAGAGTATGAACAGGGGTTTTAAATGTTGTGTTTTTCAACGGCGGAAACAAGAGGTGGTCTACAGGAGTAGGATCGCACGATCTCGGTGCCCAAAGGTCTTGTGATATTAATCTTTCTCCGAAAAATTGTCTTCGATATTGTAGGGTGGTTTGAGCTACATGAAGCTTTGCGTTGTTTTGCTGGAAATATCCCCGTTGTAACTCTTCATCATGAAGTTGGTCGATAAATAATTATTGTAGAACGTTGTTTTGGTATCGTTCAGCATTTATTGTTCCTTCAAAGAATATAGGACCGATAGTCCTTCGTCAGCAAGCTACCCAAACACCTATTTTGGGGGATGTAAAGATGCTTCATTAAAGAAGTGTGGGTTATTAGTGCTCCACATATGCATTACTTGAGAATTCACGTACCTGTTTAAGTAAAACCAAGATTCATCAGTAAAAAACATCATTTAAATGTACAAGAAACAAGTTACAGTAAAAAAAACTATTCTATTGTAATCTGAGGGTAAGAGTTCCTGATACATTTCCAGCCTGTATGGGTATGGGGGGTATGGACACTGCAAGTACCATAACTGAGATCCACTTCTTGAGCAACTCTCCGTATCGATGAAGTCGGTTCGTCTTGCATTCCAATTCTAACTTCGTCAATCTGTTGCTCAGTTCTAACTGATGGTCTGCCAGTCTTGTGTTTATGTGATACATAACCCCTGTCTCTGAAGGTTGCCACAGTACGTTCCACTTATTGAAAAAAATTAGTTTTCTAATGTTACAACATCGGGAAATGTTTCCCTAAATTCAATTAAGCAAGCACGTGCTGAATAAATCCAATCAACTGTCACTAACAGTTGCTAACTTTGTGATGTTATAATTGACATGATCGCCAGCTTAGCCCAATTGTTAAGAGCATTGGACTGCTGTGCGGAAGTCTGGAGTTCAAATCCCAGATCGATGCCTGGCGGGCGGCCTACCCAGTCGCTTTAAATAATTGGAAACCTGCGTTCGGTGAACAAGGGGTAATAATGCGGTTGTCTAATGCGTGATGCTCACCACATCACCACGTGTCATGAATTTGACACGCGACAGCCAGGTGTGATAGCGAGGATACGGAAGCTCTGACCTTCCGCCTTGCAGGCCAAGCTCCTTTATGGGGTGTTAGTGCCTCACCATTATTTATTATTATAATTGACATGACTTGAAAATTCCATGGCCAACCCTCATGAATTTTCTTTTTGTTCATATTATACAATAGGCCGGGCTCCATAGCTCAGTGGTTAAGCATTCTGGCTACTGTTCCAAGGGTCGAGAGTTCGATCCAGGATCCCGGTGAGGTTTTTAAAAATAAAAAATGTGGATGAAAACCTCTACAGAATGCCATCAATCGGAAGTTAAGGAAAAGCCGTGGGTCCCATGCTACTACGATGTGTAGCATGTAAAAGATCCCTTGCTAGGCTTGGAACTCCTTAGTCTCGGCAAAATTCTAAGTAGCACTAATAGTCCAGTCAAATTAGATATTTGCTTGACAAAAATACTACCTGAAAAGTGTATTTTTATAGAAAAAATCCGTAGAATTCAATGAATTACAATGTAAAAGCTGAATCAGTGGAGAAGTGATTCAAAAATGGCGGTAAAAGTAATGAAAAAACGGTTTTTTTTGCATATAAAAATGCAAAAAAGTTATAAACATTTAAAAAATATATACGCTGGTGTAGCTTAAAAAACAAACAAAACAAGCTTTCTATGATCAAAATAGATTAATTAGAAAAAAAGTTATCGCCAAAAAACCGCTAAAAATGGCCGATTTTTCAATTGTTTTTAACTTTTTAAGGAAAAATTATACAACGTTGAGATTTTTAGAAAACATAGTACTCGGTGAAATTTGCAAAAATGTGGATTAGTTTTTTTATAAATCAATTTATTTCTAAAAAAATGCGTTTTCGCATAAATTGATTAATCAGGTTGCAGAAGTCGTACAGCAATCAGCGTGGGCTTATTTTTTTCGTTAAGAATTGTACTACCACACACAATATGAACGCGATTTTTGTCATTTGCATATACCTGCAAATTCAATGTGAAAAGTGACCTTCTTTACGAGCACAAAATGCTCAATATTGTTGTCAATTGAAATTACATCAGCACCATTCGATAGCTGTCAATTTTCTGCGAATTTAAAATGCTTTTGTTTATTTTAACAACGAATTACACTTAACGTCAGATTAGTGGTCTTTATAAGACTGGCTGTTGGTGTAATTATATATCACAGAAAGACAGGTACGTGTTTTCCATTAATGCAAATATCGTTTTTCTCCAACTACACGAATAAAACGCCATATTGTCGAATAATTTTGTATAAAAAGTAAGTCATTTCGGGATGTTCACCAATTACCTTGGCAACTGTACACTTTTCGGTTCATATTTGCACTAGTACAAAAATGGACGCAAGATAGGGTTTTACATGGTAAATTTTAAATAAAAACCAAACGCTTCGTCAATATTCGGCAATCGTCGTCGTTGTTGTTTATTTTCCCCGTATAGTGATTGTTTATTTGCGCCATGACAGTTCTCAAAAATTCAATTTGAAAACAGTAAACGAAGAAATGGAAGTTGATCTTAGTGAATTATCCGAACCTGAAAATGAAATAAGTTGTACCCCACCTGGTTTAAAGAAGTCGGCTTATAATGCCACACAAGAATTATTACCCAAAAAATCGAAAGAAGTTTACGAAAACAGTTATAGACGATTTATGGAGTGGCGACTAGCGAATAAGACAACATCTTTTTCGGAGAACGTATTAATTGCATATTTTGCCGAATTATCTAACGCAGTAAAGCCATCCACGTTATGGGGACATTTTTCTCTGTTGAAAGCGACATTAAATGTGAAAAACGACATTAATATTGGAAAATACTCCAAAGTTGTAGCATATTTAAAACGAAAATCTAATGGGTACCTGCCGAAAAAATCAAAAACTTTAACTAAAGAGCAAATTAATCAATTTATATCTGAAGCTCCAGAAGAAAAATATTTAATGACAAGGGTGTGAAATCCGATACTAGTTTTGTAGTTATCCGTAGTTTTAATGCGTAGTGTTTTTTTTATAGATTGCTCTTATATTTGGCATCGCTGGAGCACTACGGCGTGATGAAATGTCAAAACTTGAAGATATAACTGATTTGGGATCTGCTTTATTAGTACGAATTCCCGACACCAAAACAAAAACACCGAGGTCTTTTACAATAACCGGAGACGACTATATGAATCTCTACAGAAGATACAGAGCTCTTCGTCCTAATGACATGAACGAAATCCGATTTTTTTATTAAATACCAAAATGGCAAGTGCCATTAGAAGTGTTGTTGGAATTCATAAATTTGCAGGGACGGCGCAAGAAATAGCTCAATATCTAAAATTACCGGATTCAAAATTGTACACCGGCCATTTTCTACGACGTACATCAGCCACATTGTTCGTAAATGCAGGTGCTGACTTAATAGCATTGAAAAGGCATGGAGGATGGCAGTCGTCTACAACAGCTGAAGGCTATATTGATGAATCCTTGTCTAATAAATTGGAAACCTCCAAGAAAATTCTCAATCTGAATGACGGCGATAATGCGATGTCTTGCAATACCGCGACCAACACATTAATAAAAAATAATATACCATCATGTGCCCCAATACAGTTCACTAACTGTTCAAATTGTACCGTAACATTTGAGTGATGAGAGAATAAATGTACTTTTTGCTGACTTTATTAAATAATTTAAAATTTTCTACAATGTTTTATTCTAAATAATAAGTCATATTGTCGAATGTATGAGTAGTTGGAGAAAAAATAGTATGTTTCATTCGCACAAAAAATGCGTAAGACTCACCGGACTCCGCTGCGCGTCGTCCGGTGAACTGTCTTACTTGTCCCGAAATCATGCATTTTTTGTACTAATGAAACAAATAACTATTATATTAATATAATCCATTTTGGAAACTCCTGTGACATTTACAGTGTAAAATGGAAAATTTTGAATACCTACTATTTCAGCTGATTGTATCTACTTAATGGTCAGTAGCGTCAAACTTGTAAGCAAGGTTATTACAAATTATTTGTTATTTTGCTAAACCTTAATGTGAATCGTAGTTTTAGTGAAACAAAGTAAAAACATAATTTATTAATAACTTTAATAAGTAATCTTGTATTTAAGTAATAGCGTTTTGTCAAAGTGGATACTTTCTAGCATAATTTTAACACATGGGCTAAAAGTAAACAGCTGATTTCACTTTTAACACGCTGATTTATAAAACGTCATTTTTAGGGAATCAAGTTAGTGTTAAAAGGCCTACTTTTAGTAGTAGTCGTAGAAAAACAAATATATACTTTTTTCTACGATCGTGTCAAAATGACAACTTTTGGCACAGTTTCTAGTGTCAAAAGTGACGTTTGTAGCACTCTTAATATTAGCGCCCGAACCTTGCCTTAGACTTTGCATTTTGAGTCTTCTAACATCATTTTAGTTAATCGAATCGGTTTTTGAGGGTTTCCCAGTTCTTCTATGGCACTCTACAGTGCTATTCTGTCTATTGAACCTTAGGCTTTTTGAAAATCAACACAGAGGTGGTATATCTTCTTATTTCTTGTTATTCATAACACCTTGACAGATGTGTCTCATCGGTGTAATTGACTCACCTATTGTTTATGGGCTTAGACAAGATCTTATATGATGTATTTAATAATGCAGATTCCTCTATAATTTGTGCACCTCGTTTTGTCCCCCTTCTTATTTATGGGTATTATGATGCCAGTCTTCCAGGATTCAGGTATTCTTTCATTCTCCCATATTTTTCCGAGTAGTTTGTGTATTCGTTTTCATAATTTACATCCTCCTGCCGTTATAATTTCAATATGAATCCTTTCCTCTCCTGGTGCTTTTCTTTTCTTGAAACTATTTATTATTCTTACTGTCTCTTTGGTTCAAACTTATGTTTGACCATGGATTAACAAAAAGGTGTAAAACTCGGTGGAATCGTGTAAACACAAAAGTGCGTGTAATTAGGCTACAAAAACTAGTACAACGCGTGCTAGGAAAGTTGTTTCTGAACAAGACTCGACAGTTTGCATCGAGTTACTGGGTCAAGTTGCAGATTACTATAGAAAGCATTTCGCCAACCTTTGCGTTATGCGACGTGCAGTGGGTCATATTGCCACCACTTTGTATAATTACGCTACATCTGTTACGCTGCATGCTATCGTGTTTTTTAGTTTATGTTAATAGTAGATTGAGAAAACACGACACACATTTAATCATATATAAGATTCTGTATTTATTATTGAAATTAATATACTTTTAATCATTGAAGTATGTTCATTTGTAACGAGAGACGGAAGGCTAAGATTGTCTTAAAAGGGGTGGTAAGGCCTTACATTCCCCCGGTACATCTTATCGCAACCAAGAAGTTCCATCTCCTGTCAAAAAACAACCTGGTTCTACAATACTATAAAATCTGTTTTCTGAATGTCATTTTTTGGCAGTGGTCTATTGTGATATGTTTTTTCGGACTTTTTCCACTGTCTAGCGTGTATATCACACAACGTTTCGGGAGTATTGATCTACTCACGTTTTCAGGTGTTCCTGGTTAGTCCTGAGAAGGACTGATATTCTACGCTTTTTTACGTAAACTCGTGCCTCCCCCGAGATTGAACCCTGGACCGCTGATCGCTGTGATTACTGGTCTGCCACTCTTACCACTAGGCCACCAGCGCGATTCAAACCCCGGGGGAGGCACGAGTTTACGTAGAAAAACGTACAATATCAGTCCTTCTCGGGACTAACCAGGAACACCCGAAGACGGGAGTAGATCAAAACTCCCGAAACGTTGTGTGATATACACGCTAGACAGTGGAAAAAGTCCGATAAAACATATCACTATAAAATCTACCTTCCGAATTGTAAATTGGGAAAGAAACACTTTGTAAGTAGGGGCTTCAATTTCTGGTTCCGGTCCTGTATATGTTTGCTTCTTCTGGTGGTCTACCTCTGGTCTATTCGGCAAAATCAGCATCTATGGGTTATAATAATTTAATCGCCAAGCAATGTTCCATTCTCATCCCTGATTTTGATGGATCGTGCCTGGAGGCCCTTTCGCTTGATGTTAACTTCCTTGTACTGTTGTCTTACATTTCTTTTTTTTGTGTTTTTCTAGGTTTTCTAAACTTTGGATGGACGAAAACATTACATCCTCTCGACAAGCCTTCATAGAAGGTCTTTCACCGGGCTTTAAAAATGTATCAGGAAAGGGAAAAAGGCTCATAGTTAAGCACATGGGAAACGAAAATGGGTTCTTTGAGGATGGATTGCTTGTGTTTGATTGAAGCAAAAATGAAAGGGATTTTCATGGAGAGATAACAAGGGAGGTGTATGAAAAATGGTTCGCATCAATTTGTCAAAAACTACCGAAAAATTATGTGGTGGTGTTTGATAACGCTATGTACCATAGTAGGCAAGTCAGAACGACTTCCTACAACTGCTTGGCGAATAAATTGGTTACGTGAAAAAAACATCTCCTTCGATAACGACTCATTGAAAGTGGCGTTAGTTGCGCTAACATGACAACATAAACATAATTTTAAATTTTTTGTAGTTGATGAGATTGCAAAATCTCGTGATATTATTATTTTGCATCAGCCGCCTTACCATTGTGAGCTCAATCCTATAGAGTTCATTTTCAAAAAAATCGTGGCAGCTCGCAATACAACATTTAAATTAGGCGACGTAAAAACCTCTTTTTGGAAGGTATTTCCCAAGCGAATCCTTCTGATTGAGAAACAGTGCAAACCACATTATAAACGAAGAAAGGCGCATGTACGAACTGGACGATATTGTAGAAGTTGTCATTCAAAAAATAGTTATTCAACTCAGCGAAGACAACTCAGAATGATGACAGCAAGTCCATCATCGTTATTCAAATTGTAAAGTTTAGGAATGACACATACTCACAGATAATTTACAAATGCTTATTTTGCGTAATTAACTCTAAAAAATTATTTATTGAGAAAATTTCACTAAGTACCAAATAAAGACGAATTTTGATCAAAACAATTATCTTGACTATTCAATTCACCTGTCATCTGTCAAAAAGTAACCAATGAAAATCCAGAATTCTGACGTTTCTTGACCAATCAACAAAATATCAGTGGGTATATCTTCCTAGAAGGTATTCAAGTGACTATTTTTAACAAATGCTATTTTTATTAGAAAAAGTCAATATTAGTGTTCTGTTACTATAGAAATTGCGTAGTTTGTTGCTAGATTTACTGAAAACTAATTTGAAAAAGTAGTTTGGTTCATTAAATAGTCCCTCGAATACCATTCTTAGTCAAAGTTAAGTAGATTATTTTTGCGGTGGTATCACTACTCATGTCCATTGTGCTTTGGATTAGAACTCGTGCTATCGCACTCGTCCTAATCGTACCAAAGCGCAATGGACATTCGTGACACCACCACAAAAATAGTCGACATAACTTTGACTACTCATGGTATTATAAGTGATTATTTTTTAAATTATAAACGTACAGTATCGTAACAAACGCAACGGAGTTTTACGTAAAATACGCACAGTGTGTACCCGCACCTTCGATCTGTCAAACAGTTTGTTTACATCGTAATCAGCTTCTGGGTGAACGGACTTTAGGGTACTTATACAGTGCGTACCAAATGTATGGAACCGGCCTTGTTATTTCAAAGCTATTCAAGTTAAATCGATAAAATTTAATATGCATGCTGTTTACAAAGCGTTTTATTATTTCCACAGTTTTGTTATTTTTTAACTAACAAGGTCGGGAGCTGCACAGCCAACTTGATTTGTTTTAAATAGGAAGGGGGGTCAAATCGCATACCGTTTGAAAGGTATTTTCAAGTAGAATTCAGCGACACGCAAAAGCAAAGCATATCTCAGAGGGTTTGAATTTGAAGGTTCAGTAGAATAACTTAATCCAAATGATAGGTTTGTGCATATGTAAATCCAGACCAAAAGAAAGTAATTGACACAAAAGGTTGTTATGTGCATACTAAAGGAGCGAAGCTATTAATAAAGGCAAAGGCCAGTGAAAAGGCGAGCAATCTGAAAGGTAGATGAAAGCAAGATAAGAATAAAATAGAAAATTGCAAGAGCAATCCAGAATTAAGGAATGGAAGAGAAGAAAAGCAAGTGACATGTAAAAATTGTGGACCAAATACCAGTGTAATAAATTCCAAAATGCAAAAAGCAGAGCAGTGATTAAAAAAAAACGATTCTGTGTGTAACGAGAAGGAACAATACTAGTTATAAGCGAAAGATAATATTTAGATTTAAGAAAATGTTAATTTAAGATTTATGTATTCAAACTTTACTCCGTTCATAGTTATTTGTTATCAAAAATAATTTCTAATTAATAGCAGAAGATCGCGGTAACATAGCAACGTGATGCTTTTTTGTTGTTAATAAGAGAACAATCGAAATAAAATTGTTGAAAATCTGTGCTCCCAAATAATTAATGTTTTTATATAATAAAAGTGTTCTTGCCCAAATAAAAAGTATACAGTTTATTTACATAAGTGTTTAGGCAGCTGTACTAGTATTTGTGGCGAGTTCTACGACGAAAAATAAAAAAAATCTAATTTGCCTCCGAGGGAACATCGGCAGCCGACACCTGAAATTTCCGATCATCGACTACAGTTCAACTAAGCATCGGAAGCCAGAGATCTGGACTGCATCACATCAGCGGGGTCTGCAGGAGCATCCTGAGAGAGATTTGCAGCCAGGGAAGCGTCCCCAGCAGAGAAAATCAACGGCATCATCTCCGATCATCTCCGTGCCAAATTCGGCAATCTTTACGAGGTAGGAATTAACTGTAAATTCGAGTGTTTGCGTTCGGGAAAGCTATTTAAATACAAGAATAAACCTTGCTGAAGAAGCCCAGCGATTTTCCAAGAGTCCAAATGCTTCGTGGGCTTCACAAAATGGATGGCGTTGGTGAATTTTGCGGGTTTTGCAAGGATTCCAAAGACAGCATAAACAAATGCGAATTAGCGTGGGTCTACGTCACACCTGTAACAATGAAGTCGAGGTTTATGTTGCCAAGCAGAATATTGAATCAATTTACCTGACGCTTCTTCGCCTATTTTCACACACTATTAAAACTTTCAAATAATCGCCATATTGCCCAAACAGCTTTATGTGATAAATGTCAATTTACGAGGTGGTGAATTATATGAACTAGAATCGCACATTTGAACTACTAATTTATGAATATAGCCAATTTCTGATCCCAACTGAGAAAAGAGTTTTTGTGTTCTGCCGTGAGCTAGTATAAAATATTGCAATTCAATAAAATATAAAGAGGGGCAGTTAACCAATTATCTTGAACATCAACAATAAGAGGTGCTCTGGAAAACAAAAGGTTTATGAACGTCAATTACGTTTACGAACTATCATATAAGTTTATGAAAATATTGCTTTAAAGAGTAGGTAAATCTACCAATATTTTAAATTGGTCAGAAGATAAATAAGAAAGATACAGGGGTGTGAAGGTGAGAAGTTAAACACGCTGCATATCAAACCAATTCACAAAGAAAACCACAGTATCTTGAGTTATTTTATGGGTAGTACGAAATTAAACGCAGCCGCCTGTCTTATACCGTGTGTCCCAAAAGTCTGGAATAAATTGAGTATTTCCTAACATATACGTTTCCGGCTAAAATCCCCAAACACGTCAATTTTATTTTTTATTTGAGCATTTTTTGAAATAAATTGCATACATACAGGGTGTCCCGCGTATGAGGTATGGCGTTATCTATGTTTTTTTTAATGGAAACCCCCTTTTTTTTATTACGGAATCTGAAAGAACGCATCTTTTTACTTACGTTAAGCTAATTTTTGAGTATAGATCAGATGATCAAAAATTAAGAAAAAATTTAAAAGTCGCAAAATACTAAGTTTAGTAATTTCTAAAACAACTAAATTAAATGTACAAATTGTGAACCGTTGTCTGCCTGACTGTAACTAAGACGACCAATATGTTTTTTGTTGATTGCTGTCATTGATAAAAGCGTAAAATCAAACTTCTTAAAATCAAATTTAGTATTTTGCAAACTTAATTTTTTTTTCTTAATTTTTGGTAATGTTACCTATACCCAAAAATTACCCTAGCGTAAGTAAAAAGATGCGTTCTTTCAGATTCCGTAATAAAAAAAGGGGGTTTCTATTTAAAAAAAAACATCGATAACGCCATACCTTGTATGTTGTTACGGTATTAATTCATCAAATCGACATAGGTCGTATTTATTGTCCAAACTCGGGTACAAACTACAGGGTTCGCCGGCTTTCCCTAGAAATCACAGATCTTAATGTGTCGGAGCAGATGACGACGCTCCAGTTACCTTCAGGCTAGCTTAATCGGTTGAGCGGGATTCGAATACTCAAAAGAGAAAAACCGACGGAATACTTACCCTATGGCTTGCGTAAAAGAATTGCCAAAGGACGCCACTTGCTTCTGATATGAAATGAAAGCGGGGCTGAAGCAAGAAGAACCACGCTAAATATGCCAGACATTCGCCGGGGTTGCTTACAAGCCGCTCCAGCGTTGTTCACTAGGTTCCCCTCCAGCCGGGCGGTGAGCACCAGGTGGTCCTATTGACTTACCTTATGACCACTTCCCTAAAGGGGTTAAAAAACATTTACTCAAGCCGATAATCGTCGGGCTTATTCAGCAAAAGCACGTGTTCCAGCTTTACACGTCTTTACACTTGGCTTTTTGCCACTTTCGGATTGAAGATCCACAGATTCTAGGTTTAAGTCAATTAAACAAACAAATTATGACAATAGAGCCATTTAATGACTTGGAAATATGCACAATCAGGGCCACAAGTTGACCATGAAAACGAAAAGATTCATCCCAACTGAAAATTTCGGGATCCCTGCCAAAGTTAACTTAAAATGCAACAAAATCAACACACAAGACAAAAGGTTTTACACACAAATGATCGGGATAATTTCCCAACGTACATTAATAATAATCAAATAACGTAAAGTATCGGCGCAGAGTTCCATAAAATACGGCGCACCTTATACATTCATTTCGAAAGCACTTCCGCGTCACAATAAACCATTAAGCATAATACATAGGTAGGTTACCTTTCGTAGCCAAAACACCTGCTGCGTTGATGGTGGTCGGTGCCAAAGCCGGCTGAAGGAGGTCCACTGGCGCCCAGGAGCGGCACGGCACCAAACGGCGGCTGAGGGCGAAGCACAAGGCGAGGGCTCCTGTTTGGGCAACGAGCGGAAGGCTTCCCACAAAGGCACGACGAGACAGGATTCGCGATAAACTGCAGGGTTTTCTCCCTTGATCCAGAAATCACTAAGGCATTATGACCGTGTCTTCACCCAAATGTACAACCAGTGCAATACAATGATATCACGCGGAGGGCCTCCCTTCGATTACAATCAACTCAGCATCGGTAATTCAAAAATGCAGTACGCCAAAGGTTTTTTCCCACAAAAGCACGGGAAACCGTTAATCACAAGCTTAAAGATGTCGTCTCTAATTGGATCTGCAAGTAATGCAAGTATCTTCCCCTGGGAAGTAAAAAACTTAAGGAGACGAATCGGCCATTTACCAACAATGAATTAATTACGTTCCCTCAGTTGCCCACCGCGTGCGTACTTTTTAACACCCAACGGGAAAATTAGTCGTGGCAAAGGTCTAAGCTTGACTCCAAATCAAAATTTAATTACGTGATGATCACAAAGTTCGCATAACTTGAACACGAAACTACACTGCGTTCACGGAAAGCATCCCGGACCGCAAGCACCCGGCCCGGGAGCGACAAGCACTTGTACGTTAGTTGTGGTTCACAGCTCGATGCCAATTAATTCAGAAACGCGCGGGTAAAAACGATGGTCACCCCCGCGCAGAATGATCTCATTCCTTCAGAACAAAGAACCTGCCAGCCTTGCAAAAGGAACAAGGAACAATTAACACGGACAATTCTAGAACCTTCGACAGCCAAATCAGCACTTTCAGCGAGCGAGGGGCGCAATTCAAGAAGCTAAGAAAAGGTACTATATTACAATCTAATTTCCAGGAAAGAAACTTCACGTCGGCCTTGTGCAGGCGATCGGTTCCTGCATTAAAGAATGAATTCACGGACACAATTCGGCAAATGCAACATAAACGGTGATATTTATAATATAGTTTCGAGGAAAGAAATCTTACTATGGCCTTGCGCCAGCGTTAAAGAATTAGTTACTTAAGAAAACAAATACGAAGCGCAAGCATTTCAATGCCCGCCGGAATAAATTTAAATATAACTAGTATAGGGCCGAATCCAGTAAAAATTCGGGCAGAATATTTTTAACTAATTTCGTTAATGACAACCTAATGTTGAATTGACCACATGAATAGCTTAATGACATTGAAATCACTTAACAATGTATGCATTTTATTTAAAAAAATGCTAAAAAAAAATCGACGTGTTCGAGGATTTTAGCCGGAAACGTACATGTTAGGAAATACTGAATTTATTCCAGACTTTTGGGACATACGGTATAACGTTTTCTAATTCTTACAGAATTTTAGTAAAATATGCTTACTGGTCAAAATACACCATACGCTAATCAAATAACATGGCATTTCTTTTGAAAGAATTTAAATCTACGTACGTGTTAAAACATAATACTGACATTTTATTACAGTACAAACAATTTACTGACGAAATATGAAGTATTTCAGCAGCTAGTGATACCAATTACTTCGTAAAGATACTGCAGTTGCTGCCAAATTTGTAATAGGAAGGATTGCAAGTTCGCGGTCGCTCGCGTAAGATGTGTTGCAGCAACTACTGTCGGAAACGGTTGGAAGTAAACGCGCGGTGGTAGTCCACATCGGCGATAGTTCATGTCGGTAGTAGTTCCTGTGGGATGTAAATCCACATCGGTGGTAATCCAAGTCGGTTTGTACAACAAGTCGGTGGTATTTTAGTTTGGTGACATACCATATATTTGTTACAAACTTTAAAAGTCGGTAGTAAACCAAGTCGATGGTAGTTCCTGTCGGATCTAAATCCATATCGGTTGTAAACCAAGTCGGTGATGAACCAAATCGGTAGTAGTTCATGTCGGTAGTCAATTAATGTCGGATCCAAATCCACATCGGTGGCAATACAGATCGGTGGTAGAGCGCACTCTTCCATTTAAGCAGAATGGAACTTAGTAATTTTTATGTATGTATCCAATTTCAGTAATTGTGTAATTAGCAAAATTTTTAATTGAGTACTTGGAAGGTCTTACAATACTTAGGATTTTAAATATTTCTTCACATGTAGGTACTATTAAAGTAAGAAGTCCATCTGGCAATAATAATATTCTGTTCTGTCAAATGACAGTAAATTTCTTAGATGTTTTGCAGGTTATACAACAAAATAAAAACTACCGTTCTGTTCATGTGCAACTTAACAACAAAAATCCAAGGCCACCCTTCATGCAAAAGAGGAGTGAATGAATTATAATTGTGAAGTGCAATAATCCAGGCACAAGAATAAATATAATAACCAGAAGGATATCTCGTATTACCTGACCGCCGGCGCCTCATAGCCTTGGGACGTTTCTAAATGGAAATTCTAAACTGAAACGGCCAGTGCAGTCAGTGTAGGTAGAGGCTGGAATGGAATACAATGGTTCGAGGTCACCCGTTGTCGGCATCGACATCAAAGCGGTTGTGTAGAAGATATGCTTCTGGTTATTATTTATTCTTGTGATCCAGGTAGTCAGATATTATCTGGTCAGTTCATTTTTGGCAGACTATACTTTCATAGAGTAGGTCCTTTGTATTGTATGTAGATCAAAGGCAACCAGTATATAATATGGCGAGGCGTCGTTTACATATCGTGCTTGGCTACTTGTTATCGTCGATGTTTTAGTATTGCGGTTGATATTAGGCATTTTGTTTGTCAGGCGATGTCGGTACAGTAAGTTGAGTAAATAATTTCAAACAATTCTGCGGTGTATCTGTAACATAACCTACAATGTGTTAAACTACTCATTTACTAGCTTGATTTGTATGAAATTCTTAATCGTATGCACTACGTGCATCTAGTAGATTCAAGTACAATTTTCAAAACCCTCGAACTGCTTATATTTTCGACTTCGTTTGGTATGGAAAGTGCGATGGTATGTAGTGTTATCAATATTAATAAACGTCTATATTTCATTAAACAACTAATTAAAAGCATTTGTTATATGAATATTGTCTCTACTTTTAGAACCATGGGAAAACACCAAATTGTAGCAGCTGACGATAATTACGAAGTGTTTTGTGTAATTCTGCAGATTTACATCACAGGGCTTAGGTAAGCATATAAATAATTCTGACTTGAATATTAGAAAATGTTGTTAGCGGCCATAAAACACCTAACTCGCTCAAAAATATATCGGCAATGTGCATTCACTTTTATATTAATCTTGTATTTTCAAATGTTGGGGACCGTGCGTACAAATAATTAAATTTAACTCTGTCAGAAAGAATTTACCAAATTAAGCTAAATTTTAATTCTCAAAACAAGTTTCAATAGAATTAAATAAAATAAAATATAGGGTCAGTAATTAAATAAATAAAATAGAAGAACACAACTTAAAACGTACGAGCATTGGAGTAAGTTTTTGAAGTGGAAACAGTTTGCTTTTTACATATACATTAGCTTGATTTAATAAGGATGCCAAAGTCTGTTAGAAAATCTCGGCATCATTTCAAATCGCTGCTGCAACCACAAAGATGTATTTATGCAGATTATCGGCATGCCTAATTGGTGGCAGTAGTAGTGTATTAGCAAATATCTGTATACAAATTTACATCATAATATACAACATACATATATTGTTATACCGACTACATAGTACTTTCAGAGCATACAGAACTCAAAACGACGAAAAATACTAATAATAAAAATGAAAATAATAATAGTATACTATTTTTCTTATTTATTATTTTCTGTCGCATATTGCACAATAGTTCTTCTAAGCTCTTGAAAATTACTAATCGAATGTATATGTTAATTTGCGTAATAGGCAAAAATAGAACATGACTATTTTTTCCTTAACAAACTTCTGTTTTACAAAATTTTCTGTTTAATAATTTTTTACAGGGATTTTGCTGTTTGATTAATTGACCATATGATTTTTGCTCTATTTTAGGAAATAACATTTTGTTTAGCAAAGTAAAATATTAATTTTTTTTTATAAAACTGTCGATAATTTACCTGAATACCATACTAAGTCCACCTGTAAGGAATTAGTCTCTTATTTATGCTCTTTAACAGAAGATGTGGGAAATGGTTGTCATTATTAATTCTCAGAACCCTGGATGGAGTAAGACCTTTTTTTATTCGTTCAGCATTGGATTTGCTCATAGATAAAATGCTGTTTTATAAACAATCAGGTGCATTTATTATACCATTTTATGTGAATATCTGTGTGACGAAATTAGGTGCTGCAATGAACTTATAAACGGTTGCCCTTGCAAACATCTGTTGGCTGTTGTTGATTTTATGGAAATAATTCATTCTTTTACTCATCTTATGTATGACGCGTTTATTGAACTTCAATTTATTATCTATGATTCAGCTTAAGTACTTACAGTCTAAATCATCATCATTATTGACAACCCAGCCTCGTGTGAGCCTGGGCTTTTTCAAGAATTTTCTGCTATTGACTTCGGTGATGGAACATTATGTAATGGGGTGGCAACAACAGGCCAGAGATGGAAATCAGCCTCACGTGCGTTTCGAAAGGACGCCGCAGAGCATACGCCTCAATTGTTAATAGAAACAAAATGACGGCTACGAAACAGCCTACTAGATTAAGCCATTCAAATCCCACAGAAGGCTTGAATTTGTCTGCGAGCACAGCTGCACTCAACAAACGCTTGCAATCAAAGAAAGCACTCGCCAAGAATCCTTTTCCAGGTACCTTATTATCGCAGGTCGTGCGTTTTTGGGAAAAGCCAAATTCTTCAGCGCCACGCCCGGCCAAATATTAGAGAGGCGTACTGCATCCAGGAGCGAATCGCTAAAGTAACACATAAATAAAACCACAGTCATCAGATATTTCAAACCATTCGATGGTGTTGATTTCTTTAGTAACGACAGTCAGCAAATATTGCAAACCAATCAAAACGACAATTTTTCAAAATAGTTCTGTAAAGAAAAATTTTCTAAAATCCTGTAAAGAAGTACTTTTAATGCATCATTAAAATTTGAGTCTTTTAACAGTAACAAAACACAATATCGATGGTTTTGGAACGTTTTATTGTCATTTAAAAAACTCTGTGTTGATAATTTACCGCTGACATTAGCACTATTTATTCCTATTGACTCGAGAGTTAAAAATTTCTTCAGATTAAAATCGTTGGTTACAGGTTCGCACTGGCTATGCAAAACATTTGCCACGTTAAATCCGAGCTTAAATGCATATTGGTTAGAACAACAACATCCCTCCCCAATTCCGTGAATGTCGAACCTAATGTCGATTCGGTTCCCATTGAACTGCTGGTGAGCTTCTGTACATTACCCGTTACTACTTTCCAGTACGTCTCTGCACTGATTAAAAGCAATATACCAGGCAAAGCATTCGTGTTAATAAAAGATTGGTCAGCCAAGGCGAAATTAATTTTTCGGGATTTTACCGATTTGGAGCTACTAGTCCCGCTATGAAATGATGTCCCGAAATGTCCCGATTTTCCACGAAAATTTTACAATTTACCGATTTCGGGCAATCTCTGCAGATTCTGCTATTCTAGAAAATGGGTTCTGACGGATTTTACGGAATAGTCGTTTAATTATGGGTTTATGCGAGTAACACCTTTGACCTTTAATCTTTTTCCATCGCCCACCATCATTCACCCGGTCGTTATTATAACGAACGTGTTTATTATGAAAAAATGTACAATTCACAATTATATAGTGGGCTAAATATGTTATTTTAACCTAAAAATTGCTGACAATATGTCATTTTAACCGAAAAACTACTGAAAGTATGTCATTTTGACCTAAAAATTACGTACAATCTGCAAAAATGTGTATTTTTTCTGGCCGTGGGAGAAATAGCGTACATAACTCGCTCGAAAGTGTATCGTACGCTCGTCACTCGGCTTCGCTATGCTTCGCCTCGTTTCTCAAACATACTCGCACGATATACGCCACTTTCGCAGCTTGTGATGTAATATAGTATATCCACATTTAATGTGGGTGGGTACCTGGGATAGACAGAATACTTCAACTGTTTGAGGCTTTGAAGTCTTATTTTATTTCCTCGGAAAATTCTCCAAAAATATTGAATTTTTCTTTTGAGAATCCTTTAGGAGAAATTTATGTTGGATTTGTTCATTCCCAAATGAATTTATCTCAAAAATTTCTAAAATTGAACAAGAAAAATATCAATCATGGAAAATATTAATTGATATAAGGAATACTCTAAAAGAAAGAAAAAATGAAACTTTTCGTAGTCTCAAGGTAAAAGGTTTACTTCAAAATGTTGATAGCGAAACGAACCAAAGAAAATTTAAAGATGAAGTTTCTCATTTTTATGGCATTTGCCTATCTAGACAAGTGGGTACAGCAATTTAAGGAACTTGACAGTTTTTCATAGATGACCCTTGATTTTTGTCCTACATGGAATGATATAAAAAAAAACAATTCAGGGACTACAAAATATGAAGTATGACATCTTAGCTTTTGACCAGTTTGTGTGCTTAAAAAATTGGTAAGAATTTGAAAGCTATACAGATATGTGTGCAAGTGACTGATGGGTGATTTTTTAAATTCCTGTAAAACTGAAAAACAATATTCAGAACTTCTAAAAATTGCGGAATATTATTTTTGTGTACCGGAGTCACAATGCAAATATTGAGAGAATATTTTTGTTAATGGACATTTAATGAAGTGACGAGAGAAATTGATTAAAAATATCATTTGTTAAAGCCATCTTGTTAGTACAATACAATTTTAAAGAAATGACGTGCAACGAATTTTGCGATTACACAGTAACAAACCAGAGATTGTTAAAAGAAATTTTGAGTTCCAACAAATATACTTCGTATAAGAATCCAAAGGAAACTACTGTATATATAGAACTTTATTGTACAACTGGCTAGCAATCTAGCTTGCCAACAGACACAGCATATTACATAAAAAGCATTAACATTAACATAAATTTAAATAATGGTACTGCAGAAACCGATGTAAATTGATGGATAATATTAATAACCACCATTTTGAGAGTGTGAGATTAGGAATAATGTTTTTTTCAGTGGTTTGTTTTTATGTTTCCTATTAAGTTTTATTTTATTTTTAATTCCCTTTATTAATGATGGTTTAATGTGTTTCTGTAATATTTAATGTCTCGTATTTGTTAGTTAAAAAAATTAAATAAATAAAGTAATGAATTGCCTTTTCCAGCAAGCATCCCCCCCCCCCCCGCTCCGCTAAAAATTAATTAGGAAAAAAAATTAAAAATACATTTAAAAAATATCAGGTAATGAATTACTTGTTCCAGCAAGCATCTCCCCCGCCCCCCCCCCGCCCGCTCCGCGCTCCGGTTAAAAATTAATTAGGAAGAAAAATTAAAAATACATATAAAAAATATCAAGTAATGAATTACTTGTTCCAGCAAGCACCCCGTCCCCCACCGCTACCCTTTCGGAGCTTGTCCCGAAATTGTTATTTTCAAATATGGCAACCCTATGCGGGAGCCATTTCACTTTTTCCAAAAGGCATAATTGCTCTTGAGTCTACCAATAACGTGCAAATTCAACCTCTGCGATACCTACTCATTCTTTTATAATGGTCCATTGGCTAACTCCATCTAAAATCATTTTAATATAACCTTGAGGTATGTTACTGGTAGAGATGGGCGCGTGAATGAATTTTCGCTCACGTCACGCACGTTTCACGCTTGCTTTAAACACTCACGTTCACGCACGTTCACGGCGTGACACGCCACTCACGACGTGACACGCAGCTTTTATTTCAAAATTTAAATTCAGATAGAACAGAATGTTCAAATTTAAAATCAATGAAAACACCCTAAAGAGAACTAAAATTATGTTTTGCACCTGATATAATTTACGTGATATGTTGCAATGTTGCAATAGTTGACATAAAAAGAAAAAAATGAAAATTGACTACTATAACTTCGACAAGGGATAAATACTGATTTCTCGCAAATATATTTCTTGCAGCTGTCTTCAAAGACATTACTTTTAATACCAAAAACTGTCATTGGAATTGACGTTTTCCTTATTGGTATGAGTACAGAAGGTATATGTTGCTAGGCAACACTTTTAATTCGTAGGT
This sequence comes from Agriotes lineatus, assembly GCA_940337035.1. Taxonomy (NCBI): domain Eukaryota; kingdom Metazoa; phylum Arthropoda; class Insecta; order Coleoptera; family Elateridae; genus Agriotes; species Agriotes lineatus. The sequence goes on from CALNHX010005058.1 coordinate 64,373, forward strand.
TTGAAAGTACTTTTACGTACAAGGATCAGCATTTTCAGCGTTAAGGCGAGTATACAAAAAAAACATTACTTTTATTAGAATAATAAGTTCATCTACACAAGGACACAATAAATTGGTTTAAAAATATCTTCTACACATCTACACAATACATTTTTGGTTTAATAATAAAACGTAATTAACATTTTAGCGTTAGCCGAGTATAAAAAACAAACCATTACTTTTATTAGAATAATAAGTTCATCTACACATCTACACATTAAAATGTTGATTTAAAAATAATATGTAATCAACATTTTCAGCGTTAAGTCAAGTTCTGCGCTCTTCTAAAATTCGCTCAGCTGTAGAAAATAGTCTTTAGCTTGTAGCGGAACTTGCCAGTATGTTTAAAATTTCTCAAGTTTTTTTAACAGTGGCGTATTTACACTGTTTTTCCAAAATCCTAAAATGTCATCTACATTTCCGAATTTTAATTTAACATACTAATTTAGTTTTGTTTCGACATCATCCTAATTACATGTGTCATCGTCAGAGCTATCTCTAAGTGTAGAAAGATAAGAATCTGATGCTGATGTACCAGTTTTGAGTCGTTTGCTATGTATTTCATCATTATCATCTATAGTTGTATTTGCATTGTAATCTTCTCTTTTATGTGAAGGTATGAACTTTAAGGATTTATAATTAGGGTCCAAAAATAAAGCCACATAATGTAACTTGTTTGGCACAATTTGTGATTTAATGAATTTAAAAGTTGCTGCACCCTGCAGTTTTTTATTCGTTACTAAATATTTACCGTGAAACTAACGTGAAACGTGAATCACGCCTTTGGAAATTTTCACTCACGTTCACGTCACGGTTTTCAAATATTAGTCACGTTCACGACGTGACACGGCGTGACACGACGTGACACGACTGTTTTCACGTCACGCGCCCATCCCTAGTTACTGGCGGTTATGATTTGAGCACAGGCAGTTTGCATACTCTTGTGTTAACAATTAATCGACTGCATGTTACGTTCTGAAGAAGATTCAGTACTAGATTTGTTGTTTCGTAATTGCTTGCCTCGCTTTCCATTTCGAACATAATAGTTTTACCTGGAAAAATTTCAAAATATGATTCGGATTAGTGTAGGGTCTTTCGAATTTCAAAATATTGTTTTATGGATAGTTGTATGGGTCTAACATCAACTGTTTTGTAGATATTAACGATTTTATGCAAAAAATGCTGATTTTCAGGCAGCTGCTGTAACAGAAAACAATTGAATAAAGGAAAACGTGACCAATAAATTATGTTTTTCGTGGGTTACCTTTTGAGTGTAAAATAGTGGCTGTGGGCATTAATGCTACACAGGAATGCTAAATTCAACTTTTTTTCAGATTTGCATATTTGATCATAAATAAACAATTTAAGCCCTTTAAGATGCTTTATTTCAAGGGATGACAAATGCCAGTATAATGCGAATTTAAACATTTTAAAAAATGTGAATCCACTCGTTGTAGGTACAAGAAATAATTAACAAGAAAAAATGAGAAATGGAATAAATTAATTCCAGGATCAAATAAAATCAGATTTAAGAAAACAAAAACCTTCGTATCTGCAACTTTTGTATATATTTTTTCTTCTAACCATGCTCTTCTACATATTTGCCATATCCATCTTCCTGGTGTGTTCTCCTCCATTTCATAATCTCTAGCATTATTCAGTCTTCTCCACAAGCTTTTAATCTTTTAATTGTGCAATTGCTTCAATTACCGCCTTCGTTATTTTTATTGAGCTCCCAATTATCGAACCTGTATATTTTTCCTTTCTACTGGTGTTTCTTCTGGTTCTTGTTTTAGAATTTTTTCGTGAAATATCCCCTGCAATCTTCTAATATTTTTCTGGTTTGGTTTTCATAGTTCCGTTTTTATCCTTTATATTTCTTACTGTTCTTCTTGTTTGATTCACACAGATGCGTGCATCAAAACCTTTTGATTATAATTAATCATATAATTCAAGTCATAACTGTTCTATCTCATTCAAAGGTCGTGGTAAAGTCAAATTTGCATCTTGCCGTATTTGTTTGCCTCTGTTAATATTGGAAAGGAATTTGTAAGCTTCCCTTAATGGCTTTTAAGCGGATGGATACATTTTCTAATAGAACTTAAGCCGACTTAGCATATTTGGGAATCATGTGTTTATGGATTTCGTTCAATTGCCTCATTGAGAGAGCTTAGCATTAAGATTCTTAGAATATGCATTTATTCCAAAACAACGTGCGACGCTCCGATTGGCTACGCAGGATCGCCTCAGCCAATAGTGTTTGAGCTTTCCCCTCCTTGATGAATTTGCGAGTTCGGCTCGTTGTAAATTCCGCGTTAGTTAGATTCAGAATTTCGAGTAAGCAAGTTCAGCTATGCTTTGTGCTGGGTTGCGGTCGGTCTAACTCCCTGGGAAAGACGTTTCCAGGTTGTTTTGTGTTACGGTTACGCGCAATTCGCTATTTCCGCGTGGCCAATCCAAGCGTGTCACAACAGTTGAAGCTATTGTAAAAAACCATCGGTCCATCAGTGACGTTTGTAATCGTTGTTACTCAATATACTCGTGTTTGTTAAGTCTTGTTTCACTCCAACAACTAACTGAACCCAAGTCAAGGGTTATTAAGTGGCAGTTCCCGGCAATCCCATTGAACCGGAATTCGCAGCGGATTAACTGGGGGCCCCATTCGTGGAAGCCTCTTTTCAAGTTAATCATACAAAAAACATTGGTCCTTCGAGCCGGATGTGGAAGAAGCTAAAAAACGCGAGTGTACAAGTTTCCAGTAGCTGGTGGATGCAATTGCTCCAACATCATTTCGTCGGAGAGCGTCAAGAAGCTTCGCCAACACCAGGAAATTCAACCATCGAGAGCCTACACCGAGTCCAGGTCCCACGTCAAGCGGCAGCGATCGGCAGCGGGTTGGTTTTCTGTTCGTCAAGAAGTTACTACGTTCTCAAATCAAAAGTAAGTCCTTTTCCATTACACCTTCGTTTAGTGTTGTTTTTTGCTTGTGTCAGTCATGGTGGAAACTCGTTCGACATCAGCGGTCATGTCGGAAACTCACGCTTTAACCACTCGTTGCAAATTCATAAAAGCCCAAGTAGATCGTTTCGAAACTCTATTTCATAGAATTTCTTCGTCCAGCCCCGTGAAGGCTCACGAGGTCGGCAACTTGTCAAAAGAATTTAGTTGTTTCCAAAATTTGTTGGATGAGTATAAGAAGTCAATGGAGGGCCTAATGGAGGCCGACGCTGAACACTTTGACGAACTTTTCAATGAATTCGACTCTTTTATGACTCATTTTAGCGAGATTAGTAGCACAGTCGAGGAATTCTTATCAAAAAATAAGATCAGTCCGGGTATAAAACCGAATCTAGGTCAAAATTCTTTGCAAAGTGGCCCTTCAGGAGAGCTCGCTGGATTAAGATTACCACCCTTAGATTTGCCTGCCTTTTCGGGAAAATTCGAGAATTGGGTTCAATTTCATGACTCCTTTACGTCGCATATTCATAACAACGCTAATTTGACCAACGGTCAGAAATTTTACTATTTGATTTCTTCCCTCAAGGGAGAAGCTGCTAGTTCAATCTCGTCGTTAAAAGTTACCAACGATAACTATACCATTGCTTGGGACATCCTAGTCAAGCGATTTGAAAATAAGAAACTGATAGTAAAATCAAACATAAATGCGTTATTCAGTTTAGAGAGCGTAAAAAGGGATTCACATTCGTCTGTTCAAAGGCTGCTCGATAGTGTAGTTAGAATTTTGGAAATTTTAAAGGCGTACGGGGAACCCACAGTCGACACCATACTAATACACATCATAGTTTCGAAGCTCAGCTCAGCAATGCAGACTGACTGGGAATTATACAAACATACCGGACAATTTCCTACTTTGCGAGAGTTGTTAGATTTTTTAGAGAACAAAAGTCACTTATTAGGTTTGCTGGAAGCTGCGAAAATAGGTTCGAGTTTGGGAAATCAGGGATCCGAGCAAAAAAGTCATGCACGCGCTCATGTAGCCAGAGAGCAAGGTAATCACTCTTGTGATTTTTGCAAAAATAGTAATCATTCGATTAGCGCTTGCGAATCATTTTCAAAATTGTCGGTAAACGCTCGTATCGAAGAGGCGTGTCGTTTGAAATTATGCAACAATTGTCTCATGCCCGGACATTTCGTGGTAAAATGCACATCGTCGAGATGCCGCGTATGCAGAAAAAAGCACCATACTTTACTGTGTTTGCGTCCAAAGCGCGACGCGCACGAAAATACTCCGTCGCCGCGTCCTGGACCGCCAGAACCAGCAGCGACACACGGGAGGTCGGGGCCGTCGCCCCGAGCGAGGCACCCGTCGCATCCGTTTCAGCAGCCTGTAGCCGTCCTGCAATCGCGGCGCCAGCGCAAGTTTTATTGTCCACGGTTAGCGTATTCGTAGAAGGATCCTCCGGGTCATTTTCCCGGGCAAAAGCTCTTTTGGACCCCGGATCCCAATTTAACTTAGTTAGCGCCGACTTGTATCAGAATTTGAAAATTGAGAAACGAGGTAATATCACCTCACTGTCGGGTGTTGGTGCCAGGGCTCTGAACGCTGAATTCAGAGCAAACGTTCGAATCCGCTCCCGCAACGGGAAATACGAGGACATTTTGAGCTGTATTGTGTTAGACAAAATTACGGACCCTCTGCCGGTCCTTTCTTTCTCGTTGAGGGATTTGAAGATCCCACCAAACATTGTGCTAGCCGATTCAGATTGTAATACACCGGGAAAGATTGATCTTTTATTAGGCGCGAATGTCTTTTGGCAAGTGCTCTGTCAGGGACAGGTGAAATTGGGCCCAGAGAAGCCATTCTTAACAAAAACTCTTTTTGGTTGGGTTTTAGGCGGAAACATGAACGTCGAGAATCGAGCGCTCATGCTTTCAAATAGAGTTCATTTAAGTGTAGCCGGCATCGAGCACAGCATTCAGAGATTTTGGGAAATCGAGGGGGCTTACGGTTCATCAGGCCGACTCTCTGCTGATGACAAATTTTGCGAAGACCATTTTCAATCGACTACGAAACGGACGTCGTCGAAGCCGCGTAGGTTCATCGTGAGCATACCTTTCAGGAAAGATGCTCCATCGCTGGGAGACTCGCGCGGTATAGCATTAAAGCGTTTCTATTCATTAGAAAACAAATTGTCAAAAAATCCCGAGTTGAAAACCGCGTATTCCGCATTTCTCAAAGAATACGAGTCGCTTGGTCACTTGAGCAAGGTGGACGACGAAGCGAGCCTTCCTCATCCTCGGTTTTATTTGCCACATTTGCCAGTCGTAAAGGAGGACAGTTCAACGACCAAACATCGCGTTGTTTTTGACGGCAGTTGTGCGTCCTCCTCCGGAGTATCGCTTAACGACCTTCAACATAAGGGCCCAGTGGTCCAGCAGTCGCTGTTTGCAATTCTTTGTCGCTTTAGGCAATTCAAGTACGTGCTGAAAGCAGATTGCGCCAAAATGTATAGGCAAATCCTCGTGGACCCCTCGCAGACGCAATACCAATTAATTTTATGGCGTGGCGACAAAACCTCAGCGGTAAAATGCTTCAAATTATTAACGGTCACCTACGGTACTAAATCAGCCTCGTACCTAGGAACTAGGTGCTTGATACAAATCGCCCAGGAAATCGAAGCATCGCTTCCAGAGGTCTCATTAAGAATTAGCCGGGATTTTTATGTAGATGACCTACTGACTGGTTTTGAAAATAGGGCGGAAGCCATAAAAACGCAATTCGAAATTAGTAGCGCTTTGTCGGGGTACGGGTTTGAATTGCGAAAGTGGGTATCCAACGACAGTGAAGTAGCTAGCGCCATTGGTGTAGATCGCGGCAGCGTAGAGCCCATTTCTTTGACGGAAGACGCCACGGAGAAAACTCTCGGCATTTTTTGGGATACTCGGCGGGACGTGCTAAGTTACAGAGTGAACCCTAGCTGTTGCAAATCAGTTACCAAGCGGGCTATACTCTCTAGTATGGCTCAAGTATTCGATCCCTTGGGACTACTTGGTCCAAGCGTTCTAACTTTGAAACTTCTCGTGCAACGGCTTTGGCAGTTGAAGTTGTCATGGGACGAAACGGTGCCCATGGAGATGCGCTCCAGATACGACGAACTCCATTCTTCATTACGCGCTTTGGGCTCATTGGCAATTCCGAGAAGGGTAATTTGCGATGACATAAACTCGATAGATCTCCACGGATTTGCGGACGCGAGTTCTGTAGCCTATGGGTGCGCCGTGTATATACGTTGCGTTGACGCGCGCGGTAATGTCACCACCAATTTGCTTTGCGCTAAGTCAAGGGTCGCTCCATTAAAAACAATATCCTTGCCTCGTCTGGAGCTTTGCGCAGCCTTACTGTTGGCTCGTTTGATTAAAACTATACTCGATTCCTCCGCATTTAAATTTGACCTCGTTTACTATTGGTCGGACTCCACCATAACTCTGCACTGGATAAATAAGGATGCGAGTAATTGGAAGACGTTCGTCGCGAACCGGGTGTCCGAGATTCACGAACTAAGCAATAGGGAAGAATGGTTTCACGTGCGTACAAATTGCAACCCGTCCGATATAATTAGCAGGGGAATGTTACCCCAGGAGTTACTCAACTCACGCTTGTGGTGGCACGGGCCAGAATTTTTGTCACAGGCGGACTTAAAACCCCAGCCCGTTAAAATTGAGTCGGGTGAGCTAGCAGCCCAAGAGTCGCGCCCAGTAGTGGCCACTCTTCACCATCGCGTCCCAGAATTTGAACTTTTCAGGCGCTATTCCAGTTTCACAAAATTACAGCGCGTAGTCGCGTACTGCCTGCGTCTCGCGAGAAACAGAAACACCGAAACGCGCTGGTCAGGACCTTCAGCCATTGACGAATTGGAGGACGCGACTCGCCGTCTGATCAAAATTGCCCAGGCGGAAGTCTTTTCCGGAGAAATAGCAGTACTGTATAAAAAAGCGCCATTGCCGAAAAATAGTGCGCTGCTTTCTCTAAACCCATTTCTGGACGATCAGGGCCTACTGCGCGTGGGCGGCCGTCTAGAGAACTCCAATCTAAGCTTTGATCAGAAACATCCCCTTTTGCTACCAGCTGGTCACCCTTTGTCGTTGCTAATCGTGAAGCAAGAGCATTTGCGGCTCTTGCATTGTGGACACTCGGTGTTACTGGCCTCATTGCGGGATAAGTTTTGGATCGTGAGAGCCAAAGACCTGATACGTAGAGTAATACACAATTGCGTGATATGCTTCCGGGCCAAACCTAAGATGAATGAGCACTTGATGGGATCACTACCCGAAGCTCGTGTCACACCCTCTCCTCCTTTCAGCAATTGCGGGATAGACTACGCGGGTCCCGTGTTTATAAAAAACAAATCCGGGCGAGGCGCGAAAGAAGTAAAGGCTTACGTAGTAGGGTGGGCCGAAAAAACAAAATATTTTTTTTGCAAGTCGTAATACCGCGGAAAAGTTGCGAATTGGGGAGACTAAAAAGGGTTAAAAAAATTTATAAAATCGGTTTATATCTTCCGATCGCGCATGTGCTCTAAAGTTTGCCGAAATTGGGAAAAATTCACATTTTTACGATAATTTTTAACATTTTTAAATTAGTTTCTTCCCGAATGTAATAGCTCAAATTCTTACGTATTAGAACCACAGAAAATAATGTTTAAATATTATTTAAATCCATCAACATCTTCCGTTCGCGCATTGCCTTCAAAGTTAATGAAATTTTGAAAAAAATTACAAATAAAGAAAAATAATACTAACAACTTACATGCTCTTTATATTTGTTCTTTATTGAATACAAGTTTAAATGTTTAAAAACAAATTATTTTAGACTATTGGTAATATTTCTAAACAATTTTTTTTATTGAAAAAACTAAGTTTTTAGTGAAGAGTCGTAAGTCCAAGAAACTCATGTTGAACAATTGGACATCTCCGTTTTCACTCATTCTTAGCTGAAGGTACTTTGAAATCTGATTTATGGGCGAAGTTAGGCATGGTTGACCTTGACAAGAGAGTCGTTCTGATGAAACCATCCCTAGACTCAGCTCCGCAAACTCTTCTTGAGGCTTCTATGACGAGTTTCACACATCGTTCAACTGCCTGTGTGTGAACTGGGAATGTCTTAGGGACCGAGTCACTGAATATGTGATTTAATCTCATCCTCACTGATATCTTTCAATAATGGGGGAGAAGATAAATCACACTCCATCCAGTTAATTATTTCCGAGTAGTCTTGAGCCTTGAAATTGAGTTTTGGCGGCATGAATGTTCTGCTAGTTGTTCTCTTTTGATCTAACTGTCTCGCCTTTAGAATTCGACGAAGTCCGAGCGTTTTGTATTATCTTGTGTCATGGATAACATTAAATGTTCTGGATGAGCGAAAAAGCCATTTCGTTCGATCACAGGGTCGACAATATTACGTAAATCTTCAGGCAGGTACCTTGAAGATTGTATTGATTTGTACACGTTTTGGCCACTCTGTAAAGTATTTACTTGTTTTAATACTAAACCACATTGGCATGTATGACTTCAAAATAAATACAACTCTTTCTTGAAGTTCATGTGTGAGACTTTTTTCACTTAAGTACAATCTGAGAGTTCGATCTGCTGTTATCAACCACCTCGAGTGTGACGAATTCTAAAGGCGAGACTGTGATTTATCTTCTCACCCAATATTAAAAGATATCAGTGACGATGAGATTAAATCACATATTCAAAGTTACTCAGTCCCTAATTGGGATATAACATTCAAGACATCCCAGTTCACACACAGGCAGTTGAACGATGTGTGAAACTCGTGATAGAAGCCTCAAGAAAAGTTTGCGGAGCTGAGTCTAGGGATGGTTTCATCAGAACGACTCTGTTGTCAAGGTCAACTATGCCTAACTTCGCCCATAAATCAGATTTCAAAGTACCTTCAGCTAAGAATGAGTGAAAACGGAGATGTTCAATTGTTCAACATGAGTTTCTTGGACTTACGACTCTTCACTAAAAACTTAGTTTTTTCAATAAAAAAAATTGTTTAGAAATATTACCAATAGTTTAATATAATTTGTTTTTAAACATTTAAACTTGTATTCAATAAAGAACAAATATAAAGAGCATGTAAGTTGTTAGTATTATTTTTCTTTATTTGTAATTTTTTTTCAAAATTTCATTAACTTTGAAGGCAATGCGCGAACGGAAGATGTTGATGGATTTAAATAATATTTAAACATTATATTCTGTGGTTCTAATACGTAAGAATTTGAGCTATTACATTCGGGAAGAAGCTAATTTAAAAATGTTAAAAATTATCGTAAAAACGTGAGTTTTTCCCAATTTCGGCAAACTTTAGAGCACATGCGCGATCGGAAGATATAAACCGATTTTATAAATTTTTTTAACCCTTTTTAGTCTCCCCAATTCGCAACTTTTCCGCGGTATTACGACTTGCAAAAAAAATATTTTGTTTTTTCGGCCCACCCTATTACGTAGCCCTATTTGTGTGTTTGGCCACGAAGGCTATTCATCTTGAACTCGTGGAAGACCTCACGACGGAGGCTTTCATCGCATCGTTGAGGAGATTCATCTCCAGACGCGGTTTACCCTCCAACATAATTATTTTCTGACAATGCTACCTGTTTCACCGGTGCCAGAAATCAGCTATCGGAATTAAAAAATATCCTGTCAGGCTCTAGTGAGCAATGCATAAGGGAGGAATTGTCGAAACATAGCATTAAGTGGAATTTTATTCCGGCACGCTCTCCGCACTTTGGCGGCATTTGGGAAGCGGGGGTAAAGTCATTGAAATATTATTTAAGGCGAATATCCTGCAATGCAAAGTTAACTTTCGTTGAGTATTACACCATGCTGACTCAAGTGGAGGCGATACTAAATTCCCGCCCACTCTGTGTTCTCCCTACCGACGCCTCATTCCCCGAAGTCCTTACTCCTGCCCACTTCTTGATCGGTCGGAAGCTGACTTCGTTTCCGGAAGCCCAACTCCAGGACATACCGGAAAATCGTCTCAGCCGCTATGGGCTGGTCCAGCGGCTGTCCCAGCAGTTTTGGGATCGTTGGTCCCGGGACTACCTCCACCTCCTGCAGCGCCGGCCTAAGTGGAAGTCCTCCAGCACGTCTCTAGCCCCCGAGGTGGGCGACGTGGTACTCGTCCACGACGAGGCATCTCCAAGCTACCGTTGGCCACTGGCAATCATCTCGGCCACATATCCAGGAGCGGATGGTGTTGTGCGTGTGGTGCAGGTGCGCGATTCCCGAGGGAATCTCCTGAAACGCTCGGTGCGTAAAGTGTACATCCTACCCAAAGACGATCATTGAGATCAAGGGCAATAAACATTGACTTTGCTCTTAGTTGGTAGTTTTCGCTGATTGAACATTTTGCTAGGTTTAGTTGTTTCTTTGCTTGTATTCATGCTAGTTGTAGGTTATCTGTAAGGCTCTTGGATTATCATCTGTCCTTAGTTCTTGTTATGCATTTGATTATTTGGTAGTGTTAGATTTCAGTTTAATTTTGGGATTTAATCACGTCGTGCCATATTCGGCACTTCGGGGGCGGCATGTTTGATTCACACAGATGCGTGCATCAAAACCTTTTGATTATAATTAATCATGTAATTCAAGTCATAACTGTTCTATCTCATTCAAAGGTCGTGGTAAAGTCAAATTTGCATCTTGCCGTATTTGTTTGCCTCTGTTAATATTGGAAAGGAATTTGTAAGCTTCCCTTAATGGCTTTTAAGCGGATGGATACATTTTCTAATAGAACTTAAGCCGACTTAGCATATTTGGGAATCATGTGTTTATGGATTTCGTTCAATTGCCTCATTGAGAGAGCTTAGCATTAAGATTCTTAGAATAAGTATTTATTCCTACGTGCGACGCTCCGATTGGCTACGCAGGATCGCCTCAGCCAATAGTGTTTGAGCTTTCCCCTCCTTGATGAATTTGCGAGTTCGGCTCGTTGTAAATTCAGCGTTAGTTAGATTCAGAATTTCGAGTAAGCAAGTTCAGCTATGCTTTGTGCTGTTTTGCGGTTCGGTCTAACTCCCTGGTAAAGACGGTTCCAGGTTGTTATGTGTGACGGTTACGCGCAATTCCCTATTTTCGCGTGGCCAATCCAAGCGTATCACAACAGTTGAAGCTATTGTAAAAAACCATCGGTCCATCAGTGACGTTTGTAATCGTTGTTACTCAATATACTCGTGTTTGTTAAGTCTTGTTTCACTCCAACAAATAACTGAACCCAAGTCAGGGTTATTAAGTGGCAGTTCCCGGCAATCCCATTGAACCGGAATTCGCAGCGGATTAACTGGAGGCCCCATTCGTGGAAGCCTCTTTTCAAGTTAATCATACAAAAAACATGATTTTGACGACATTTAAAAATGTTCACTGTTAATGCTTCCGTGTGGGTCTTGATTACATTCTCACACATTTCTAAGTCGCCATCGTTTTCTAATTCTGCCAACTGCACATCAACGGCAGCTGATTCACCTGAAATTTCGGTTACATCATCTTCCTCGCTTATTTCCTTGTCAATGTTTATAAATTCGTCAGGGTCGACGTCTTCGATTTCTAGGATACTCCTTTACATTTCAGCCATTACTGATAAGGGTAAATTCGCAAACTCCGCGATCGCGATGGTCCTGAGCCTAGTTTTCTTATTCTTTCATTCAATAAAAGCAAGCAGGAAAAATTCTTGCTATTTTTATTTTTATCATAATAGGCTGCCCACGCAAAAGGCAAAGTAATTTTGAATTGCAGGCCTCTAAAATCAAGCGACATGGATTGTTTTGTAATAATATCGCGCATAGGGTAATGAAAGTGTCGAATTTCCTGCAGTCGTAACGCTGATTTGAGTTGACTTAATACCGCCCGTATTGCAAAAGAATTCTATATTTTAACATGATCATTAAATGTTGGATTTATGGATTGTTTTGACGCCTCACGACATTAGCTGGGCCTGCATTTTGAAGTGTCCGTAGAAGAGAGATTCAGTCTAAAAATTGTCGAAAAATTGTGTCGTGTCCGTTTAATAGAGAAAATTTTATTAGTAAAGTTAATGCAAGCAAGTTGGTTCCCAACAAAATGTCCGTGTAAGAGAGGTGTCCGCTTATTAGAGGTGTCCGGTAAGGGAGATTTCACTGTATTTAATGTTGTAACATTTCATAGACAGAATAATCCTGAATAACTAAATACAAGTATGAGTTATCTGCGTCCGTCTCTTTACACGCATTGAAGCAGTGGGGTATTAACGATGCTTGCCGCCAAAAGCCTATTAATATTGTGCCCCCAAATGTTGCTTATTATTTGAGACATCGTGAAATTATTGGCTGTGATTATTTTAGGTTGCTATTTTCAGTAAATACATGCTTGGAAATTTATATTTTATGACAAATATGAAACCAATTCTGGTCAATCATTTCACTTTAAGCGCCTTCTGAAATTTTGCGCCGGAAACCCGGCCTTATGCGATAATACACCACTGCATTTAAGATTTAAATGAGCATACCGGTGACCTATTCCCGCCCGCGAGCCTATTGGCTGAAAGTTACGAGGCAACCGTATCTCTAATAACCGTGGCGCACACTCAACTTGACAATAAAGTCAGTCACATCCAGTGTTGCCATTCGTAGCGGAATTCCGCTACACATAGCGGAATATAGAGCTTGTAGCGGTGTAGCGGCGACAAACTAAAATCAATAAAAAAATAGCGACATTTAAATGATGGACCACGTTTTTATAATTAGTATCGTAACGGAAAATTATTGAATAGGCTAACCTTCATAAAATTCGTTTGTTCAACAAAGATATTTTGTAATTAACACCCAAAGTGCAACCTTAGTAGCTTTATCGGATATTTATCTAAATGACCATTGTACTGCAAACATTTAGGGTTTGCTGAGTTTCTGTTAACAGGATAACAAAGAATAAAACAGGAAGCCCTATTATACTGCAGCGATATATTACCTTAAGCATGTGCAGAAATTAATATAGAGCCACTTTGCAATAAGATTTTGTGCGAGAAGATCAGTTAAGTTTTGTTTGTGCTTTATTAACTTCCAGATTATTTTCAACAGACAGTATTACACAACCCCTTTTGTAGGAGTTTTTATGTATAATAAAAACTAGTGATATCTACCCTGTTTGCTTAATTCACAGAAGTAATATCAATAATAATATATATAATTCTCACTTACCTTGTTGCTTTCAACTGAATCATATATTGACATATCTCATACTTTCATAATTGACTTTGAAATTATGTCATGTTTAAATATACCTCGGCTAGCCAGCTTATTTAGCAATTGAGACTCTCTTTACTTCCCAGCTGAATGAGTTAATGTCAAATATAAACTGTATTAATGAATTGTACTTTGAATGACCAACTAATATCAATTTCATTATTTAAATCACACTCTTAGTACTTGAGTTTGAATCTAATTAACTGTTATAGTGTATTAAACGTTTGAATTGACATTACAAATTAATAGTCAGATTAAAGTTGTCAAAATTATTTAATTAAATGAAAGTTCCAGTAAATGAGGTTAAATACTTTTTTAAAAAATAACTAGACCAAAATGATAAATTTCTAATTATAAAGATCGAAACCGTCGAGTACTCAAATCACAATATTAATTTAGAAAACTTAATATTCTAAGATTCTCTAAATCTAAATACAAGTTTTAAATTCTAAATTTGCCGTATCCAAACTGTTACTATAATACACTAACCTTCAACAGCCGAACTCGTACTTGCGATGTGGTTCTAATATCAGTTTCACACTGATCGAAGTCGTCAAACACCTACTTGGAGATGATGAGGACCCATAAAAGCTCGTTGTAGACAGACTTGACCGTTTAATATTTTCTTAAAACGGTATTGTAGCATGCCACACACAAACATTCACTAAACTGATGGCTTGTACACCAATGACCACTTGAAATGGTTTCTATAAATCTCCAACTCACTATGTGAAGAATAATATTGACCTCTTGGTCAGTATACAGTTGTTCCACAGCTCTAATCAACATAATCGACGATATAATAGGTGCAATCGATCGGGGTAGGCTAACTGTGTTGATACTGTTGGATTTCAGCAAAGCATTTGACACGCTTGATCATGATATACTAACATCGATTTTACACTATATTGGGTTTGAGTTATCAGCCATAAATATCTTTAGCGCATACTTATCGCAAAGAATGCAGAGAGTTTGCCTTGATGGGATTCTATCTGAACCCGCATTGGTTTCGACTGGTGTACCACAGGGATCCATATTAGGGCCAATTTTATTTACTATCTATACATGTAACTTAATGGAAAATGCTCTTCAACATTGTCAGTATCATTTCTATGCCGATGATACGCAGGTCTACTTGTCCTTCCCACCAGAAAGTGTAGATTCCGCCATTAGTAAAATAAATGAAGATCTGCAAAACCTTGCAGGTCAATCTAAACTACATTCGTTATCGTTGAATCCAACTAAAACTAATGTTATGCTGTTTGGTGGGAAGAATAATAGGGATCTTGTGTACGACAATGTAAAATTATATTTAAATGACACCCTCCTGCTCTTGAGGGACGAGGCAACCAGTCTTGGAGTTGTTCTCGATCACGCTCCGAGATTTAAAACACACATACGGAATTGCATAGGCAAAGCTTACTGCGCTTTAAAACTTATTTACGCCAACAGATATTTATTAAACAAAAACCTTAAAGTAATGTTATGTAATTCCTTAGTACTGACTCAATTTAATTATGCTGATACCTTGTACGCTCACTGCATTGATGCAGAAGATTGTAGGAGGATACAGCTTGTTCAAAATAACTGTTTAAGATTGATTTACGGGATAAAGAAATACGAAAGAATAACATACAAATTAAAAGAAACTAACTGGATTAATATGACAAAACGTAGAGAAATTCATTATTCTGTTTTGTATTACAAAATACTTATCACCAAGGTTCCACCATATCTCAGTCGCAAAATAACTTACCGAACAGATATTCATAATCTTAATCTTAGATATAGAGGGATCATATCTATGCCCAATCATAATACGTCAATGTTTCAGAGAAGTTTTTCATATAACATCTGCAAATTTTTTAACAAATTACCCTCAAAGTTTAAGGGATTATCGGTAAGTAAATTTAAAAGAGATTTTAAGGAATGGTTGATGGAGCGAGATGTCTAGGTGGGCTACTATACTCTGGATGTGTGTACATGTATGTACATATGTAATATGTATAATATATTTAGTTATAAGGGGGTATAGATCATACATACTTTTTTGTGACCGCAATCAAAGAGTTAACAATTGTATTGTGTTCTTTTTTTATTATAATTTTGTCGTTATCTTTGGATCAAATCTGGGGAAGTGGAAGAACAGTAACGTCGACCGTTACTGAACTTTCTCCAATTATCCGATTTATGTTTTTTTTTCATTTTGTAATATCTGGATACATTCTTAAGTTGGATAATAAATTTCTTTATTATTATTATTATTATTATTATTTGATCATGCAGAAGGCTATTCTTACTAACACGTATCAAATTTGAATTATATCCTCACAATTAAAGGTATTATTAGACCTTTAATGTGAATATTTTGACTGAGATTCTTTAAATTATAGAAACTTTTCAACTCTTGTAAACAACCTCTTGGTTGCTAATATTTACTGCCACCCGTTATTCTCTTACACTTGTTATCACATGATACCCTTTTGATATCCTGATATTAATTGAAAATAATTAAGCATTCTCACAGCATGCTACATTACAGTTTATTCCCCCCAATTTTTTCATTTAAAAGATCTCTAACGAGCTTTTATGTAAAAATTGACATTTGTCTATTTTAAATTATTTACAATTAACCTTAACTCATTTCAAAAATATTAAAATTCTAAAATTAACTTTGGTAACCAAGTTACTCTGTATTTACATCATTATTAAGGTAACCCCATGACATAACTTATTTCCAATTAACATTTTTATCTACATTATTGTGATATACTATAACCTGATTTACTACATTATTGATATTATTCTCATGATAATACTTCTTTAAATTATAAGCATTTTGGGTATACTTATACCTATTTCCCCGGGATAATTTAGAACATAGGCATTTTCACCTACTTCCTTGACCACTTCATATGGACCTTCATATAGTAAAAACTTCTTAATCGTTTTTTCTATTACTGACGATTGTAAGTGATTTCGAACTAATACTAAATCGCCTCTCATGAATTTTATAGGACGTTCCACATTCTTATCATGTCTTCGTTTTCTTCTTTGAGCCTTTGATAAAAAAACTTCTTGTGCTAACTGTATTTTTAGATCTGTAGTTATGTCAATTCTTTCAGGAAATCTGATTAACTTTTCTATGATTCTAGTCGGTTTATGACCTTTCATTAATTCATAAGGTGTTGATCCTGTAGTATCACTTTCTACACAATTTAACCAATCTTCTATATGTTGTACATAACTTGGCCAACTTGTATGCTTCATATTACAATAACACCTAAACATTCTGCCTAATTCTCTCATGATCCTTTCTACTGGATTTGATTGTGGGTGATAAATAGCAGAATACCTGTACTGTATCCCCTGTTCATTAAGTTTTTCTTTCCATAATCTGCTTGTAAATTGTGATCCATGATCTGATAAAATTATAACTGGCTTACCTACATTAATTATAAAATCATTTAAAATTCTATTCAATAATGATTTAGTATTTGGTTTCTTGATTGTATATAGTTTAACACATTTTGTAAATATATCTCTCATTACAAATATACAAGTAACTCCATACTTTCCTCTAGGTAAAGGACCAAACAAATCTACAGATACTATTTGTAATGGTAGTAATGCTTCAATGTTCCTCATGAGAGTTTTCTGACTTTTGTTGCTTACTTTAGTTCTTTGACATAAATCACAGTATTTTAATATTTTATGAACCTTACGTTCTATATTTGTAATATAACAAGTTTCTTTTAATAGTGCAGTACATTTCTTGATACCAAAATGTTCATACATTTGATGATACTCATTTATCAATTCTCTTTCTAACTTTTCTGGAAAACATAGTAACCACCATTCTTCACTTCTCTTGCTTCTTCTAAACAATATATTTTCATGAATCTTATACTTTAATTTCAATTCATCACTATTTCCCTGTTCATTCGTTACCATTTCATTCTTTATTCAAATTATATTTTGATCCGTGTTCTGATCATTTTCTATATTGTTAAGTAAGTTAGGTAATTGTGTTCTTGGAATTACTTCTCTAGGCAAAGCTACTAGTAATGGATTCAATTTCTTTTCATCACCGTACACATATCTAGATAAGAAATCAGCTACTAAATTATCCTTACTCTTGCAATATTGTATTTTGAGTTTATATTCTTGCAAATACATACTCCATCGCATCAAACGTGCACTCAAAGCTTTACAGCTACTTAAAAATTCTAAAGCTTTATGATCCGTTAAAATTATAGTTTCATATCCCAAAATATAAGTTCTAAATTTTTTGCAAGCAAACACTATGGCTAATAGTTCTAACTCAGTGGTCATATAATTCTTTTCAGCTTCTAGCAATGCTCTACTAGCAAAAATAACATTTTCTGTTGAACCATCTTCGTTTATTTGAAACAAATGTGCTCCTAATGCACAACCCGATGCATCAGTTGCTATATCAAATGTTTTGTTGAAATCTGGATGTGAAAGAGTTACTATCTTAATAAATCTTTCTTTTATTTGTTGAAAAGCTTCTTGCTCCTCCATTCCCCATTTCCATTTATTATTCTTCTTTAATAGATGAGTAAGTTTAACTACAGACGAAGCATAGTTGCAGACAAACTTTCTATAAAAATTACATATTCCCAAAAATGATTGTAATTCTTTTTTGCTTTTAGGTGGCTTAAAATCTTGAATGGTCTTTATTTTATCAGGATCCACGTTAATTCCTTGCGGACTAATTACATATCCTAAAAATTTTATGTGATCCATCAATAGATCTGTTTTATCAGCATTAACTGTCATACCTGCTAATCTAAGTTTCTCCAAAACCAAAGCTAATTGACTTCTAATGTTTTCGAGGCTAAAAGGATATCATCGACGTACACCGTTGCAAACGATAATACTTCTGGACCCAAAACATGATCTAAACATTTACTGAATACAGCAATTGATACATTCAATCCAAAAGGTAAAACTTTAAATTGATAACGCCGACCATTTACTAAGAATGTTGTATATTTTCGAGACGTTTCATGCAATCTGATTTGCCAATAACCACAAGTTAAATCCAAAGATGATAAAAATTTAACACCATTAAATTTCTGTAGTAATTCATCTATTGATGGTGGTGATTCTCGATCTTCTACTAATATTGTCTTTAACCTTCTATCATCCAAACAAATTCGTACCGACCCATTCTTTTTTGTAACTACGACTATGGGATTAGAATAAGGTGAATCTGAATGTTCAATGATACCAAAATCTAACATTCTTTTTATCTCTTTTTCAACTGCTGTTCTTTTTGAAAAAGGAATTGGATAAGATTTTTGTACAAATACCGTTTCATCCTTAATGTTTAATTTACAAATAAAACGATTACATAAGCCTGGCTTATCAGAAAAGATTACATTATATTATTCTAATATATCTTGTATCGCATATAATTTCTCCTTATTAAATTGTTTATTTAATTTATGTATTGTTAAAGTTGGTTCTGTTTCAAACTACACTCCTTCAACATTCATGTAATGCGTTTCATTATTTGTTTCTTTTAGATCCTTCAAAACTAAATTCAAATCTTTTTGTAATTGTAATGATTCGCTTAACTCATTGTTGTTTTCAAATACTATCTCCTTTATCTCAAACCTTGTTTCATCTTGTATATTTAAATTAACTGTTGATATTAACTTCAATTCATTCGATACAATTTTATCTTGGTTAGAATTATTTTTAAAATAAACTTCATAACATTGTCCTGCATCTACAAATTTCATTATCTTACTGTTGAAATTCAAATTAGTTTTAACCTTGTACATCCAATCCATGCCTAAAATGAATGTAGTATTTAATTGATTAATAATTAAAATAGTAGATTATGCAATAAGGGAGAGAAATGCGTTATTCTGCTGAGGTGCAATTTCCGACTCGAGGGCGAAGCCCGAGAGTCAGAAATTGCACTGAAGCAAAATAGCATTCTCTCCGAGTTGCATATACTATTTTTTTCACGTTGCAGGAAGATTAAAAACGAAAAACCCGTTTTTTTAACCGTCATTTATTGACATTTTAGTTACAATTATTTTAAAATTAGTAACCTATGGTAAATTTTAAAGTTGGTGGCACTGTAAGTCATTATGACAAGAGCTCACAAATATGTCAAATTGGAGGTTAGCAGGTTAGTTTTTGCGTCAGTTTGTGTCAAAACTGACGCAAAACCTAACCTAATAATCTCGAATTTGGCATAATTGTTGTGTCAGTCATAATGAAAACTCCCTAGGGAAATTTTTGTCTTATTTAGTCTCTAGGGAGCAAATGTTCTACTTCTGTCACAATTTTGATGCTATAGAAACGGACTTCTACTCCCGGTCGTGGAAAAATACTATTTTATGTTTTGAACTTCCCATATTTACCAACATTAATGCCTGTTTTTTGACTTTTCTAATTCCCCCAGTGACACCTTGAATTGTTAAACCCACTGATGGTAAGATAGGTATTTTATTATTTTGTTCTAATATTCTTACGAACATTTCTTCCGACATTACGCTCACCGAACTACCCGTATCTATTAACAAGTCTTGCTTAATAGCTTCAATCTCTACATTTAAATAAGGTAAATCCTGATTTACTAATTCTTTTTCTTTTTCCGAAACATCACATGCCAAATCAACTACATTATGAACTTTTTGAATTTTGTTATATTGTTGAAAATAATTTTTCACAAAATTTATATGCTCTTGTTGCTCCTTTGAAACCCGAATTTTAACAATTTGAGCTAATTGTACCGGGTCCTTTAGTTTTCCTGGTTTTGCGATGTATTGGGTGATCTATCCCTGGCTTTAAATGACACTGGTGAATCACCCCTTGCTTGAATCGTATAGCTATTCCTATTATTTTCCCTTCCCCTAACATTATTGTCAAATCTTAACATTTTATTTTGATGTTGGTCGTAATTGTTTGGGTTCATCCTATTTCTTGTTTCAAACTGGTTTGCATTGCGATTCCCAAATTTTGACGGATATGAAGTTTGAAAATTTGACGTTTTTTCTCTTACGTCAAATTTTGAATTGGTTTGTCTATTTTCCAAACCCTCCAAAACCTTTAGCATTCCTTCTACGTTTTGCACTTGCGAAGCTACTAATGCTGTTTGTACGTCTATTGGAAAGTGTTTGCTAAGAGCTTCTACCAGAATCTCGTCAGGTATCTTTGGTTCTAAATACTGCACTCTCGCAATCCAATACCACACGTGTTTCGTAAAACTTCCAAATCTACCGTTATACATTCTTGCCATATAAATTTCAGCCCTAGCTTTTTCCTGGATATTTCTCGACCAAAACTTGTTAATAAAATCAACTTTAAAAGATTCATAGCTGTCCCATTCAGTACAGTGACTTTCAGCCCAAAGGTTTACCTCATGTTCTAAACATTCTATTGCTACTTGTAACTTTTTACTACTTACAATCTTCATAGTATCAAAATAATGTTCCAATTTCTCTAAAAACTTAATAGGGTGTAATACCTGCCTATTCCCGTTAAACTTTGGTCTCTCATGACTTGCTTGCATAACTATACCACCATTAAAACTGATATTCCCCCTATTTGAGCTATTTTGTAAACAGTTTGTGATATCTTTCACCTCGGTATTCAATGACTGAATTTGATTTTTGACGTTACCTTGATAACTGTCAAATTTGTTTTCAAAAAATTTTAATATTATCCTTGTTCAGTTCTACTTGTGACCTAATGGTATCTACCTCCTTTTCGATAGGTGTTACCTTCTGTACCAATTGTCGTTCTAATTGTACCCTTAACTTATTTATAAGATTTCCATTTTCTGTTTGGAACGTCTTTAATTTTGCTTCAATTGTATCGATTTTTTCTGACATTGCAGTTTCCACCTCAATCACCTTATTTACAATCTCTTGATTGCTGTCTTCAACTACAGATCTAATTTCCTGGTTATTATTCGACATTGTGTTTTCTACTGCAGATACTTTATGTAAAAGTTCCTGGTTATTATTCGACATTGTGTTTTCTACTGCAGATACTTTATTTAAAATTTCTTGCATCATTCGCATCATGTTGCTGTCATTTGATGCACTGACTAATGTACTAGCTTCTTGCATTTGACGTCCTTCCGTATTTACTACGTTATCACCCTGTTCTAATTGAAGTCCATCCATTTTCTTTAACTTCCTTGTTGGGTTTTCTAAAACCCGACCGCAAATTCATATACGTATCCTCTCTTCTAAATGCCTCGAACCCTCACGTTGATCGATACCAATTATTTTACAATCTTATTTGTTTATCTTTCGCGCCTCACTTTGTGGAGCTAAATTTATTACACCTTCCTTTCGGGCCTCACGTTGCGCGACAATTTTTATTACACAACCCCTTTTGTAGGAGTTTTTATGTATAATAAAAACTAGTGATACCTACCCTGTTTGCTTAATTCACAGAAGTAATATCAATAATAATATATATAATTCTCACTTACCTTGTTGCTTTCAACTGAATCATATATTGACATATCTCATACTTTCATAATTGACTTTGAAATTATGTCATGTTTAAATATACCTCGGCTAGCCAGCTTATTTAGCAATTGAGACTCTCTTTACTTCCCAGCTGAATGAGTTAATGTCAAATATAAACTGTATTAATGAATTGTACTTTGAATGACCAACTAATATCAATTTCATTATTTAAATCACACTCTTAGTACTTGAGTTTGAATCTAATTAACTGTTATAGTGTATTAAACGTTTGAATTGACATTACAAATTAATAGTCAGATTAAAGTTGTCAAAATTATTTAATTAAATGAAAGTTCCAGTAAATGAGGTTAAATACTTTTTTAAAAAATAACTAGACCAAAATGATAAATTTCTAATTATAAAGATCGAAACCGTCGAGTACTCAAATCACAATATTAATTTAGAAAACTTAATATTCTAAGATTCTCTAAATCTAAATACAAGTTTTAAATTCTAAATTTGCCGTATCCAAACTGTTACTATAATACACTAACCTTCAACAGCCGAACTCGTACTTGCGATGTGGTTCTAATATCAGTTTCACACTGATCGAAGTCGTCAAACACCTACTTGGAGATGATGAGGACCCATAAAAGCTCGTTGTAGACAGACTTTACCGTTTAATATTTTCTTAAAACGGTATTGCAGCATGCCACACACACAAACACTCACTAAACTGATGGCTTGTACACCAATGACCACTTGAAATGGTTTCTATAAATCTCCAACTCACTATGTGAAGAATAATATTGACCCCTTGGTCAGTATTTGATCATGCAGAAGGCTATTCTTACTAACACGTATCAAATTTGAATTATATCCTCACAATTAAAGGTATTATTAGACCTTTAATGTGAATATTTTGACTGAGATTCTTTAAATTATAGAAACTTTTCAACTCTTGTAAACAACCTCTTGGTTGCTAATATTTACTGCCACCCGATATTCTCTTACACTTGTTATCACATGATACCCTTTTGATATCTTGATATTAATTGAAAATAATTAAGCATTCTCACAGCATGCTACATTACAACAGGTAGGTACGGTAAAATCGTAATGTTAATTTGAACTATTATTTATTGTGCCCATATTTTCTCGTATTTACGGCAATGTCTCAAAAAAGCAGAAAACGATTGCTGCATTTTTATCTTTTACCAAACAATCAAAAACTCCTGATGATGGTGCACAACCGTCATGTTCGAACTTGACTAGTGTCCAGGATTCAGTTCAAAACAGTTCTGTCTCAGAAAATTCTGATTCTAGTTCAGATGTTGCACTTACCCCCAAAAAGAGAAGAAGAGGGAGAAGGGAATTAACAATCGATGAACGGCAAAAAGAAAACAGAAAGCAACTATTTTCATCCAACTGGCTCAAGGAAAATCAGTTCCATGGTTGGTTAGTGAAGTAAAAGAAAATAAAATTAAAGCAAAATGTAAGGCATGTAATGTTTTACTAGGTACTAAAAAGTCTGATCTTTTAAAGCACGCACAAACCAAAAGACATAATCTTAATGTAGCTAGTGTTTCGAATGTTAAAAAAATTACAGATGTATATACTTTATCTTCTACAAAAGAGCATGACTTAAATATTATTCGCAGTAACATAAGATATGCACTTTTAGTAACAAGTCATAATTTAAGTTTTAATGTAGTTGGTCATATAGTGGATTTATCTAAATTACTTTTTAAAGATTTGGAACTGGCAGGTTCTTTACAACAAAAACGAACCAAGTGTACAAAAATTGTCTCAAATGTGTTAGCGCCAGTAATTCAAGATAAAGTAATTTTGGAGTTAAAAGATAAACCGTTTTCTGTGTTAATTGATGGAAGCACAGATATTTCTAATACAAAATTATTGTGTATTTTGGTTCGCTATATTTACAATTCTAGACTTAAGACAGAGCTTTTGGATATTTTAAAGGTTGATACAGATCACGGAAATGCAAAAGGGTTGTACTTTTTGTTTAAACGGTGTATTGCATTACATAATATTAATATAAATAATATCGTTGGCTATTGTTCTGACAACGAAAATGTTGTGTTTGGTAATGGTGAATCATTTAAGACCTATTTATTAAAAGATAATCCCAATGTAATTCCTATTGGATGTATTTGTCACGCTGCACATTTAGTAGCTTGCCATGCTGCAGACAGCATTCCCAGTAATGTTGAAACGCTTTTACAGAATTTGTAATCATATTTTTCGCGAAGCCCTAAGAGACAATGTGTACTTGAAGAATTTCAAACCTATTTTAAAAAATCGAAATTAAAAATGCTAAATCCAAGTAAAACACGTTGGCTTGCATTATCAAACTGTGTTGAACGTGTTTTAGATCAGTGGGATGTTAGTTGCATTATTCAGACATGCCGCGTTTGAAGATAAAAATCCCTTTGGCAATATAATCTATAGCGAACTACAAAATCCTTAAACAAAAGCATATCTTGCGTTCTTTAAATATATACTGCCAACGTTTAACGCATTTAATGCTATTTTTCAATCAAACTGCAGTGTATCTATACGTTAGCGGTACTAGAGACACAACTAGGTTCTAGGGATTTTGTGAGCGAAAAAGTAACTAGGCCGGCACACCGGGTTCTGGTGGCAGTTAGTAGTAGTTAGTACGTTGTTTGTTAATGTTGAGATTAATATCTTGAATAAAGAATTATCTTGAAGCATTCTGTTCCTTGTAGTGAAACCTGAGTACACAACAATTCTGGCGACGAGGTTACGGGTTAAAGAACACCAGCA